>JBCJKH010006217.1:0-53079 GCA_039877255.1 Loriculus beryllinus | reverse complement strand
TCAGCCTGGAGAAGAGAAGGCTGCGTGGAGACCTCATAGCAGCCTTCCAGTATCTGAAGGGGGCCTATAGGGATGCTAAGGAGGGACTCTTCCTTAGGGACTGTAGTGACAGGACAAAGGATAACGGGTTAAAGCTTAAACAGGGGAAGTTTAGATTGGATATAAGGAAGAAATTCTTTTCTGTAAGGGGCGTGAGGCACTGGAATGGGTTGCCCAGGGAGGCTGGGAATGCTCCATCCCTGTCTGTGTTCAAGGTCAGGTTGGACAGAGCCCTGGGTGGCATGGTTTAGTGTGAGGTGTCCCTGCCCTTGGCAGGGGGGTTGGAATTGGATGATCTTAAGGTCTTTTCCAACCCGAACTATTCTGATTCTATGATAATAAGATGATGCAATTCTACTAAAGGCTTTGCTGTGAAATAGTAATGTTGAATGTTCCTGACTGATACGCAGAGATTAAACAGTCTGATCACAAGCGATAGAAAGCCATAGGTCATGGCTCACTTATGCAGCTCCCCAGGAAACACTCCAGCAGAACAATGACAAGACTTTACATGAGCAGGGTAATGAGCACAATATAGCTGCAATTCATAGCACTTTGCTATTTTTAGTTTCCAGTGTGCCTAAAAAGCAGGGTTTGAGACACTGAGAATCCAAAAAATCTGAACAGGATGTAATTTATCCTGCAAGGCCGAAAATGTTAGCCTAAAGGTCTCTTTAATGTGATCTTAATGGGACTGTACTGATATTCGTCTGATATGAATGATTTTATTTAGGCAGACTTACAAAAAAAAACTTAAAAGCCACAGAGCCGGCACTGTGGTTACAAATGAGCATGATCCCAAAAGCAGATAAGAGGCTGATTTGCTCCCAAATGTGCAGGATCTCAAAATACATTCACGGTGGGTGAGACTCTTTTTAATCTCCAGCCAAGAGTTAGTATTTTTCCTTCTTCTGCTACTAGGCAAAATGCTCTTGGACATTTACAGTGTGTCATAAATTAAAAAAACCCAAAGGGACCTTTCCTCTTTATTATAGCAATCTACCCCAAAACCAGAGTCTGATTTTATATTGTAAATAAAACAACATATCTGGTTTCTAATTCCAGAAAGCTGAGCAGCTAGCTGTTAATGTGGCTCTGAAAAAACATTACATGCATGATTTAAGAAGCTGAGTGCACATAATTGTATCTGAAATTATACTACTTAAGCTACGGTATGGTAAATGAAAGGTTACATACTGGCTCTTGAGGGATGGAAGGAGGCCCTTCGTTATTCGTTGCATGCTAATTTTAAAGTAGTGTTTCTCAAATGTCAGGATAAAACTAGGAAGTTATGAGAGGTTTCAAAGAGGTAATGGTTGCAGAAGTCTGTAGTTCTATTCCTCTAATGTTGGGAGTGACAAGGCAACATGAGTGGGCTGTAGCTCCTGGCTGGGTATGTTTGTCTTAGCCAGGGAATTGCTACCTACCTCTCCATGACTCACAAGTGACTGGCAATGAGAAAAGCCTTGAGTCTGGCACCGGGGTGAGGCCCATGTTCCCCGCACACAGGGCACAGAAGAAATGGTGATGACATGGAACAGACCCAAGAGAGGCATTCTACTTTCCAACTCCACTGTAAGACTGATAGCTAAGACCTAAAACCCACCCAAATCTGCCTCTTCTCTAACAGTGAATAAAGGACTATAATGCAAAAATTGCTATGTATGCTGCAAAGTAGGAAAAGCTGTTTAAGTGAACACACATAAATACGTATGTCAGATGTCTGTGCTATTTTCAGTGTAACCTGCTCTGAGTTGCCATAACAGGAACTGCTCACCAATGTGCCATGGTAAAGAAACTGCCTGGCAGAGCAACGCACGGAAAGCAGCAAGAAGTTGCAAAGGAGTGTGGCAAAGCTACAAAAGCAGGTAAGAGGAGCAGCTCAGGAGCTATTCAAATTGGGTCATGTTACTCAACAGGTTTTATCGAGGGCTGCTACTTATGTGCTACTGCAAAGTAGACAAGAGTTGACCCAACAGTTGCCACATCAGAGGAGAACAGATTCTAAAATAGTCTGGTATTTGCTTTAGGCATTAGGTGTTATAAACCACCCTGTTGGAATTTTCTCCTCCCGCCCCCCATCCCACCTTGAATAACAACTGTTAAGCGATCTGTGTTTGCAAGCAGGGAAGTCAGCTCATTTTGAGGATCAAATAATTCAGATCAGTTATTCCAAGTTCCCGGGTGGGAGCTCAACTGGTGTGTTGTGATGCTCTACATTTGAATGCAGTCCTTCCTGCTGCCAATCAAGCCCTGGCAGAAGGGTTATACTAGACCCATGAGGCTATTGCATAAAAGGGAGTTGCCAGTTTCTCCACAATTGGCTCTGACAAACCTGGTCTAGGAGCTTAGCTGGCTCTGGGCTCTGCAGTACTTAGCGATATGGATCTCCCTGCAGTGCCTATAGAGGAATTAAGAGCCTTGGCAGCAATTCTCAGCCATATTTGTCCTTTGCACATCCTGTTAGTAACTTCAACTACTGTGCAGTATTACGGCAGAAGTGTGGATACCTTGCTCTCTAAAGATATGGGCAACTGCCTGGCCATGAAGCAACTGTTCTTGCTACACAGACTCCCATAGGCTATTTAAACTCCTTGTCTGCCTTTGCCATCTGGTAGCTACCTGTCAAAGTGATTTGAAGAGACTTTAGTACTATACTTTGACCCCTTCTACAGATGTTGCACCACTGTCTTCATTAAGAAGCAGCAGAGGCTACAAACAACACCAATAGCATCTAAATAACAAGCTTAACTTGGTCTTATGCTGCAAACATCTATTGGAGTGGGCTCCATGCACGATTTCTATGTCTCCTGAAAGCAGGTAGGCAAGCATGTCCATTAATATACAAACAGCCTAATTCTAAGAATAAACAAAAGTATGAAAAATGTTCGTGGTGCATCCAACTCATGTGTGACTTGGCATGTCTCACTCTTGTTCAAACTTCATCATTAGAGAGCAACTGGCACAATGACTCCAAATCACCAAACTTCCACAAGTGCTGAAGTCACAACTTCAGAATCAGAAAATCAGTTTCATCGGTAGCAAGAAACATTTTAAATGCCAGTTTCAGATGTCTGCAAAACAAGGAGTGAATGGAACAAACTTGATGAATGTGCCTTCACACACCTATATTTGAGGGCAAACCCAAGAGCTTGGAAGCATGTTAATGACGTTTATCTACATTCTTTTAACTGATCATTTCCATATTTCTGCTGCTTAACAATAATATTCTTAGTCTGAAGTTCCTGCCATTATTGTTTTACCTAGCAATACAAATAAGAGAAGCATTAAAAAGTTCGCAAAACTTCTCTTTGCCTGAGAATTTCCCTTTATTTATTTTATCAAGAACTGCTGAGGGACTGAAAGTAGGCTTGAGCCATAAAGCTGAGTACATAAAAAGTTTATGCACAGATTATAAATCTAGTCCTGAAGTTTAACACGGATCTTTTTTTTGTGTTGAATGAGGTGTCACAGGCTCTTTCATGGTTTGATTAGATGCCAGTGTAATTAAAACATTCTTTGGCACATGACCTTGTGCCTTCATGATCCCAGGCTGCTCTGTGTGTGTTCATATGCATGTTACACCGCAATGTTACCACCACCCACCAAGGACTCACAAACACTATACTGTTTTGTCCAATAATTTTAGGGACTTCTGCAAGAAAAGGACTATTTTTCATAGTGACTGGCACTACTGTAAAGCCCTGACCAGCTCTTAGCATTGTATTTGAAGCTCTACTAGTAGAAAGTTGTTCTTTTCTCTACAGTTCCACTTGGAAGAACAATTTGCAGCATCTGTAGAAACAAGTCTCAGCGTTGATGCTAACTTGGAAAAGATGTTCTTTAAAAACCATGCATGAGCAGCTAAAATCAAAGGGAATAACCTCTCTGATAAGACCATCAATAGCTACAGAGATCCATCTACTACAGCTGCAAACATACAGCTGTATGAAGATCAGGCTGGGTTTTTTTTGTTGCTAGTTTTGGTTTTGGGCTCTTATATTTAAACCTCCATCTACATTTATGACACTTCTGCCCTCAAGAGAATGAAAAAGATGCTGGTGAAGAGCAGAACGAGTGCCGTAATTAGTGGGCCACAGACTGCCTTGAGCACCCAGTACCTCCTACTGAGGAACCCAGTTGTTCTAAGTGTATGTCCTAGCTCCTAGGCTAAAGGAGAAAGACTTTGCCCTCTTTCTTCAGTTATTCAAGAACTATTTGTTCCAAGTGGAATAACCGAAGAGTGTGTTTCATCTCAGGATATATTATGAACAACCACTTTGGAGACCTGGATTTCATTCACATCCTAACTCCAAACAAGGTACAGGATGGTGCTAATTTGTTGTGTTTTACTTGCCCATTAGTTCATTTTGACAGAAGACTTTCTCTGCTATCTGTTGGACAAGATTTTTTCAGTATGTTCTGCAATCACCTGCTGGTTTGGGCCCCACAGAGATGCTATGCAACTTCTTGAGGGCTTGCTAGGCAAGTAGCTCGGTGTTGCTAGGATCTGAGTAGTTACTTCACTGAATAGTGCCACAAAGTGACTTCAGTATTTTCATTAGCAAGGAGCCAAGTTCCTCTGGCTCATACCACATACCAACTGACACCCGTTATTCCACGTTGAGAGAAGTCTTCATGTCTGTAGTAAGTAAAAAGGAAAAATTTGATAAAAAAATATTACTTTTCCCTTGACATTCTGAAATACAGGATGAATTGTTACTTTATTATTATTATTATGCAGTATGAAGGATTCCAATTAGTCCCAACATCCCTCAAGCTTCCTCTTACAGTTTTTTATCTTTTTTTTAAATAATGAAACTTCTCAAACTTATTTGTATGGATTTTAGATATACACTTATGATCACACACAAACTTCAAAACAATGTAAAAAAGAAGATCTGCTGAAGTTTTTAATTTCTGAATATTGCATATACACTCATTTGTAGCCAGGCTGGAGTCAAGTGAAGATAAAAGCCTGCTGGCTTCAACATGAATTATAAGAACCGCAGTCATTTTCTTGCTGAGGAACCTCTCCCTTTCTCAAAGACTGGCTACTTCGGAAACTAAAATGTACTTAGCTTTGTTTAATACTAATAACATTGCTTGATGAACCTTGACTAGAAAGGGTAGGTTATAAAAAAGAAATTTCAGTGTCCCAAAAACTGATCACATCTTGGATTTCACATTGTTGGTTGAACCTTTGAAAATTTTGCACTTCACTGCTGGTGCCTTACTAATATGGTCCTTCTTTACCTGCCAGGAAGATCGACTTCAACAGATAAAAGGATTTATAAAATGTAGGTTCAGCACAAAAATCAATGCATCTGAACTTCTTTGAGAGGAAGAATAGATGTTTTTCTGGAGAGCTGGCTCTGATTACCTGGTAAGCCATCAAAGTGATTATTGCTCACTGGAGGTAACAAATGAAAAGGAAAAAAGTGAACAGTGGCCCGTGCTGGAAACTCATTAAATGTTCACATTACACAGAGCATGCAATGGGTGGATTTTCATTATTAGTTTTAGATTTTTGTTTTTCCATTATTAATTTTAGTATTAGTTAACTTGTATTATGGATGTCTAAAGCTTCAACTTAATCAATGGACAAAATAAAAATATTAGAAGTGGAATCAGGCTATTATTCTAGATAGTAACTTTTACCTAAATTAGTAAAACAGTTCTCAGGTGAACAAAATCACCTAAGACAGCTCTCAGTTTAAAGTACGTGAGTAGGAATACTTTTCCTCACTAGGAAAATGCATTTTCAAAAGAGCTAGTTGGGAAAATCTCCCTCTGAAATTTAAATGACTTCCACCAATGAACTGCCTGAGCTTATGATGCTGTTGACTACTGCAGGTTGGGTACCACCATGGTTGCTCACTTTCATGTGGAATTAGAAATAGAATTCTGTAAATCATAAAGAAAATGGCTTAGTCCAGAAGATTTCTCCCTCCTTCAGACAAAACTGGACAGTGAGGGAACAGTTACACTTCTGGGAACAGATTACGTGGCTTGAAGGTATCCTTTCAACAAATGCAAAAATCACAAAAAAGGACAGGCTATGTTGCTTATATTATTGCCTGATTATTTCCAGATGTTACTTAACGGATTTCCAGCATTGTTGAATTACTCTTCTATTTCAGCTTGTCTTTTTGCACTATGCAAAATAAACAGGAAGACCTAGCACAGGCTCTAGCGAAGAGACATGTCTGAATACATTACAAGGTAACAGCATGGTTGAATACAATTAAATCCTTGTCTATCATGTCGCTAAACCAAAGAACTACTGTAAGGTTGGTAAACTGCACAGGCAATTACAATGAAGCATTTGATACAGAAATACAACTGATTTTAAAATATTATCATGCAAAGTCAATATAGCAACCAGGAAACAGTAGAAACAATACTTAGAAATAAACTAAAAGAATTTTTTTCTTAAGTTAAAAATACTATTTATGAAGTAGTAATAAACTGTTAATAGGTTATGAATGGCCAGCTACAAATCTCAAAAGGGAAAATACTTCTTTTTAGCTGCATATATGCAGAAATCTATTCCTGCCTCAGTACTTCTCAACTGTGTCATTAAGCAATGAATATAGAAGCCCTCCAACTGCTAATTGTGGCTTACTATTTACAAAGTTTATTTATAAACTCATTTCCATGCAAGTATAAAATACTAATTCCATGGACAAACACACATTTGTTCACCACTCTAAATTATATACATTGTATTTGCATCTAATATTCAGAGAAGTGCAAAGTCCACAGTGATGTAAATAACAATAGTTTTGTAAACTAGTAGACGACGAGCTCTTAAGAGATATCAGTAAGTGTATGATAACATACTTTTTTGTATACTGCTGAAATCAAACATTTTTGCAGTAAAAGAACATACATTTCAGCTACATTCAAGTGATTATTTTATTACCATATATTATGTCTTACAAACTTTAGTGGAGATGAGCAAGAGCACTACAAAACCATACCTTAATGCAAGAGGTGTACTGCATGGTATGTGCAGGCATAGCAAAGGAGAGACAAGAACTGGAAAGAAAAACAAGCTAAGGAAACTTGTACAAAAATTGACAGTAATACTGACTAACACTGGGTTATAATCTTACTTATGACAGACCTGAAGGGCTAATAGAGATCCAATTCAGAAACACCTGTGCACTGTAGGTACAGTTTGGTGCAGATCAAGAGTGCACTAATACAGTCAATGTTGTACGCATAAGATAATGCACAAAATACGCTGATATGCATATAAACAACCAATTTGTTTACAGTAAGTAGGGCAGCACAGTTGTAGCTCTGCAGCCTTGGCACTTAGTGATAGGACAACATGTATTTGGTTTAACTAAATTCATAAACAGGATATATACTGGTTTGTAAGATGTAAAACACATTATCCCTTTGAACCTTCTGGTTTTACAGCATTTTCCTAATTTTCAAGTTCAAACACAAACACGATACACTAACTAGATATGGAAGACGTTTCAGATCTGGCGTAAAAAAAGACCTCCTATTAAAAACAAATGACAGAAACTCAAATTAATTCAAATTACATTATTTAGATCTGTTACTGATGTGCTGAAAAAAGAATCTTAAACGTTGAACAAACAAACAAACAAAAAAAAGCAACCTTGTAATACAACCCACAATGTCTTTATGGGCTTTTCCTGAACAGTAATTGCTTCCTTAATGTCCCTTTCATATATGGTAATTTCACTTAAAAGAACTGCTGAAGTTACTCATCTGAAAAGTTGTAACTGGATTAGAAGTTTGGCCTAGCATATGGTATCACATAGAATGGAAGATATTATGCTTTTCTTCAAAGCAAGTATGTTTCAGCTACAAAAGGATTCCAATTTTAAGTGCTTCTCCTTTATTTAAACAATATTAACAACTATCAGGAGGGAGCCAATTAGGGTTTGTTTTGTTTTTTTTTCCCCGTTTTAAACAAACTGGCTAAACTGCCATTTTATATTATATATAAGAAATGTAATAAAACTGTTCTTAAGATATAGTGATGAAACATTTTAAAATTAACTGCTTTAAAATATTTTACAAAGATGTTTTATTATATATGACCTATACAACACACAAGAGTATGAAATATTTTGAACATATACACATTTCTGTATTTTTCATGTAATTATTATTTTGCACCAAACATTGGTGTCTGTAATTCTAACAATCCTCTCAGATAAAAACTTAATGTTTTTGTAAATGTGGGTTTACTTCCTGACAATAAAGCCTATTACAAGGAGAATTTCTCTAATGACTTTTTTCTTTTCCCAATTTCATATTTTGCACAAAGCTTTTCAAATGGATCAACACACATAAAAAGACTAACCTCTCTGTACTTTGCAGTGCAATTTGCTAGGGATAAAGTTTAAACCAAACCTGACCCTCTCCCCACTACCAACAATGAAAACTGCAGTCAAAGTAAATGTCAATACCAATCACTCTTGAGACTCCTTTCCCCTTTATTTAAAATGCAAACCTTTTCAATATCCATTTTAATGAAAATATTTGCATAGAGCAGCCTTGTATTATTTCTAAAGAACATTATGAGCATTTTAACACAAGATAAGGCACATGTTTTTCAGCATTAATAATCTAAAACTAATCCTGAGGATCTGCTCCTCCCCCTCAGCAAAGTTTGCTTTTTTAATATACCCTGTATTACCTGAAGAAAGCAGAAAAGCAGTATAGAATAAACCGAAACTCTTTACCTGAACTAAATTCAGAGCAGTAATGAATCTTGATAATAGCATAACAAGTCCACAGATAAAGAACTAAGTCATTATCTGAGCAAATTCTCTTCAGGGGAAAAAGAAAAAAAAAAGAAAGATACAGCCAGTAGCACTGTAAATGTTAGACAAAGGTTCACATAATATGGAGGACACATAACAGTGAATTTTGCTAAAATAAGCTCCCATCAGAAACAAGGTAGCTAAACTGTGAGGCACTTAAGGTTGACAAGAAAAGGAGGAATGCAAGGGGTCTGTTTCATAGAAAACCTGAAGTTGCATATCATATCCTTGTATTAAGCCTTCTATTAAAGTGCTAGAAATTGAGAGTTAAAACAAAAGGATTTAAATATGAAAGAAGTGATTAAAGAGCTTAGTATGCATTAAAATTAAGTGCTTTTGATTCTCATTAATTCAGAGCTTTTTAATAGTTTTTAAAAAATAAAGTCTGGAAATAATCCATGTGTGAAATCATCTTTCTTGTGCCATTGATGCTATTTGTAAAGTGCCCAATTATTTTCTAAACAACAAAACCATTTGCCTTATCTTATGTTGTATAGCATGACATAGTCTGTAACATATACGTAATCCACATTGTCAATCTGATGGAAAATAGCACATGCGTACTTTTAATTACAAGTTTTAATTCCTCCTGTCACTCTAAAAAGCCAGGTCTTGGATTACATATCCAACAGTATATAGTGCAACCAACCTCGTATTCTCAAAATGTAATTTAGCTGTTAAAGCCCGATGCTCAAAGAGATTTATCAAGCCTTTCCTCAGAGCAGCCTGACGCCCAGACAAAATCACAGATGGAGCTCTAAAACTGAATCACATAAATCCACTAGATGCCAAATCTGAGAAGGATCTGGGTTCTGCCGGATGATGAAGAGGCTGAAGATGTGTGGCAGTCTGTGTGTTACTGATCACATCTAACTGAGAGGGATATGCTTCATTTACATTTCCTCCATTGAAACCATTTTGGAACTGGTGGGAAAAGAGACAATATAAGTGGTTAGAATGGGAAAACAATTTATTTTTAAGTTTTTATAAATCCTCCTAAAGACATGGATTTGATGAAATAATCTTAAAATACAATGAATAGCTTTTAAACTCCTTTTTTTTTTTTTAATGACAAATTATGAGAAGTTAATTTGCATTAAACTAGGGTCTGAATCATCACTGAAACTTTCCCATGTTGCAGTGAGTGAGAGTCCTTCATCTGACTAAGTAAAGAAACATTGCTATCATCATCTAAAGTGTTGAAGAAAGCACAGTCCGAGCACTCCTAATTTCCACATCCAGCTGTTATATTTTAAAAGCAACCTACTTATGTATTTTCATGTCTGCAATGGGATCCAGACTTTACAGCTCTTCCAGGAATGTGCATGCAGTCCTATGAGTAAGCTGAAATGTACTGCATTCAATCTACAGGCTGAGCTATCACAGGGTGGGCTTTTTGGATAAACGGTCTTCATATTGACAAGTAAGAGCAATGACTGGCTTTCATCAGTCTTGACAAAATTGTTCACAGGATTATTTTAATGACCTGATAGAATGTTTCCTGTCATGCTATGGAAAAGTCATTTTATCTACAAAATACTCCAGTCAGTCATGCAAAGAAAATACAGCAAAGTATTTTAAGCATTTCCATCACCTCTTCAAGGAGTATTAGACCCCAGGTATTCATTCATTTAAGGTCTGGCCTTAAAAATATATATTATATATATAATCATGCATTCATCTATCAACATATGCTGGGTATTGGAAACTTCTTTTTTCACCTTCTACACAAACATTAAATTCAGTGGGACCAGTTCTTCTAAGTTTTTAACAAGACTATAGCTATATGAATTATGTTTTTAATCAAAGCTGCTATACTTTTAAAGATGGCTACAATAACATAAGCTAGGATTACTCCTGACAGAAGCAGATTATTCCAATATACTCCATTAATAAAATGAGCATGCTCATTAAAATTTCTAAGAGTTCTGAACACAGAATCCAGTACTTAGCAATGTTACTCCTGATTAATAAAAGAATGCCGACTTTAAACAAGTTATTACATTATATAAGGCCATTCTGCCCTTCACCACTGAAAGTGTTTTTAGACTACATTGGCTATGATCCTATCACAATAACAAGTTAGGCAGAAGGTCAAGGCAGATGACTACAATAGACCCTTCTGGCTTTCTAATCCTTTAGTCTTTTCACATTGAAATTGATGAGAGTAAGGCGGCTGAGAAAAGGATAGCAATTGTGGCTTGCATAACAACGTCTGTCCTCTCTCCAGACTCCAACTGCTGATAGAGATGTCATTGTGCTAAATCCAGCCACAAAGACTGCCCTACTTTGGTTTGACTGTGTGAACACAGGCTCAGACAGCAGTATCCTATCTGCTTAGTCACATCCTTACTTGAGTTGCCAATTAACAAAAAAATCAAACCGTAAGTTTATTATCATAAGTAGTGATACATTCTCCCTATTTAAAACAAACAAATGTGTATTATTTGCCACCAATTTACAAGATTACTTCAAGTGCAGCAGCAATACTTCAGATTTACTAGTTCCCACGGGTTCACATATTTTAAAGTTCTTAACTCCGATACAAGACTAAATACAATCTCTGTAATATAAGCATATACAAATATAGGGTTATCTTTCTCTGGACCAATGACATTTCTAGGTTATAACTGTTTCTACATTAAAACACTTCTCAACATATTTGGTTTACATAAAGCCTTACTTTGCCATCAATCTATAAAAATGTTAATTTGCAGATGGGACTGGAGGTCAAAACTGAGTAGTCTGATACAAGAGATGTTGGTTTTTTGCATGTGAGCAGTATATAGCAGTGTAGGCTGCTAAAGTCTATGCTATTTGGTTTAGGAGCAAGCTGTGTCTTCCCACCCGAAACCACCCCCAGTTGGCATACATAACTTTTGGACCCACAAACACTTGGAGAGAGCTATTGGTTATTTACGGTCACTCTTTTACAAAAGGGGTTGAGGGAATAATCCTTCCTTGTCTCATCAAGAAACATGCTCCTTTTTTAAGCTCATTTGGACAAATGTTCAGCAGTTCTCCTCAGAGGTAAACAGGAGCTAATGCGCATCAGTTCTGCACTAGCATTCTGCTTATAAATGCTACCCAGATTCACACAGCATAGGTATACCATAGCAAGAGGGGCTGAATTTGCCTCTGAGCAACTTAGAGACAACTTTCCACAAAGCAGCCTTTGCTCATTTTTTTTTAATGACAAACAAGCTAAACACAGTATTAGTACTGAAGCACAGTATTGTAGTAAATACGAAGTAACAGGCATATTCCTTTCCTGTATTCAGAGATGCTTAGTCGTTAGTAAAATCTATTCAGACAAGTGAGAAGAAAAAGCAAGACAGTTAAGAAAGAGATTAATGCAACATGACAACAAAATAATCTGCAAAATAAATTTAATTGAAACCAACCATCAAAAATAAAGAAATGGAACTTACTGTTCAAAACTTGTGCATCGCACCAGTATAGTGTTGAACAGAACAATTCTATACTATTTTACAGATGAACTTGGATGACACTGGAACTGCTCTGCAGCAACCAAACACGGAAGGGCTAATAACATTGATCAGGTAACACCAGCTTGGCAACATACAGCCAAGCACTGAGCAAACTTGTGCACTGCAGCTTGCCAGCAGCTTCATGCTTTTCAGCTCTTGGGTACCCAGGCAGCAGTCGGTCATCTTGCTGAACTGTCCTATATTTTAGCTAGATTTCTGCAATCATCTTATTTTCCACTACTGAAGCAGTTTTAGAAAAGGGTATGTTTTGTCATTGTATTAAGCGTACCAAAAAATCGGGTATGTTCTACTTGAATTCCTCACCTCTGTCTTCTGTAGGTTAAATGGCAATTAATACTTTAATTCTGTAAATGCTTAAGCATGTGCATAAGCATTTGTAGGATCAGTACTTTAGAACCTTAACTAACTAAAAAAAAAAAATAATACAATAACTATAGCCTTGTACTTGAGCAGCATTAACTGAAAGAAATGGTAAAATTTAAATTACTTCAAAGGTTGTTCAGAATCAGGAACTGCCTTAGTAATTGATTTTTATTTTATTTAATTTCTAAGTTAATTTTACCTACGAAGAACTGTGCTTAAAGCTGTAGTCTATGCTACAGCCAGGCACCTCTTCTACAGCTTTCACTGTGCATTCTCCTCAGCATAGTGTGAAAAAGGTCTAACTTACCTACTTGAATATATTTTTTTTCCTCCTATTTTGTCTGCAGCAGATAATTTAGCAGCCTGTGGAACAAGCTGACTTTCACTTATTGCGTGCAGAAATGCAATAGTGCATAATATTTCATGCTATTTATGTCACATTACAATCTGGTATTTTAAGCAACCGTAAAAGCATTGAAGAATCTGAGAAGCTAAGAGAACATTAGGGTTTTTTTAAAAAGGTACCTTTCTGCATCTTTACAACACATTTCATGAAAACAAATGTGCCAGACAATACTTCTGACATCATGACACTCCTCTCAAAAAAGATATATAATCAAATCCCAAACTTCTGACTCATCTGCTTTTCCTTTGCTCCTGTGGGAAAATTACTTGAAGGTACAACATACTAGTTCACTCACTCCCATTTTAATACTGCAAAGAGAACTACAGAGCTGTGGATACCTGTACATAACAAACTGACCAAATACAACCCTCTTCAATCTAAAGAACAAACACAGCAAGGACATTCCCCACACTGCTAACCCATCAAAATCAGTGACACACAAGTATAGGAAACTGCATCCCGGTAGCCACCCAGAACTATAAAACCATGATCCAAAATGCAAGCAACTGGAGCAACACTGTTTACTTTACCTTGTTCAACAACGTTTGTTGACTTGTCATCATAGGATCATACTGCATTTGATCCACACAGCTGGGCTGTGCTTCTTGCGTGCACTGGTACATAGAAACAGCGCCCGCGTAGCATGTTTGAGGAGTTAGAGTAACAGACTCAGAGTTCATCCCACACTCATGATTTTCAGGAACTTGATGGAAGCAACTGAGAAAATCCTCCAAATTGGAAGAAGCAGAATAGGTTGATCTGTCAAAACCTGCTACAGGGAAATCCATTTGAGAAAAATTAGAAAGCTGTGGCATCATTGCTGTGGGTTGCTTGTAAGGGATAAACTCTTGCCTACACGCATACGGGGAAGTGTTTACTTCTGATTTGTAAGAGAACTCGGACGTAGTTGTATGCATGCCAGGGAATTCATATTGCTGGGGCTGCTGCTGCGAGCAGGTATGAGGCATGCTGCTGCCAGAGCTCCAATTTGTGAACATCCCATTGACTTGCATATGTTTCATCTTTTGACAGAGTTGCTGCTGCTGCTGCTGCTGCTGTTGCTGCTCCATGAGCTGTTTCTGGTGCTGATGAAATTGATGTGGATCTAACTCTGGCTGTACCAAGCAACCTTCACTCTGGACCAAGGACTGCTGCTGGTTACAGCCTGAGTATAAGAAGTCAGACTTATTTAAGGAATCCTGAACATAAGTCAGGATATCATCAGTTACGTTAATATCCCCAATATCATCCACATCAGATATTTCTGTTTTAAAAAACTCCTCATCCTGCTGAATACACTTTAGATCTTCGAAGTCAATACCCAGATTTTTCATGATATTGTACAAATCACTGCTTTTGTTATCCTGAAAGAGTGCTGCACTGTCTTCAGGGAGAGGAACAGTGTTGTCCTGGGAACACTCCATTATCTCCCGCTTGAGAATGTTGTCATTTCCAGCAGGTAGGAGGTTATCTATCCAGCTGCTGCTAACACCACTACCCAGTTCATCCCTGCTGTCTGCAAACAAGTTCCGCTCAAAGGAAAGTTTATGTGATGCTGGAGGGCAGAGATACACAGACTCATCTTGCCTTAACATGGCACCTAGCAGGGAGTTTGGATCCACAGAATCATTTTGTAGCGTTGCTTTGGCTCCTTTTCCTGTTGTGCTTTTATTCCTCGGGTGAGAAGGATCCGTAAGGCTTGACATAGGAAAAGATACCTCATATAACACAGCCTCACCAGTGGCAAACATGAAGGGCAACTTCATGTTACGTTTCCGCAGATGTTCTGCCCCTTCTTCATCTCTGAAAATAAATCAGATATATAGCATAATACTGCAGTACTAAGCAGTTACTGTAGTCTTCTTGTCCCCTGGAATTAATATTGAAAAAAAAAAAAAAAGAACTATACTTGTAGGCATTTTTCAAATTCCTAGTTATTTGAGCTCAACTTGGCTGAGTCAAACCAAGAGGCAGATTATGAAATAAGGAGCTTACGACTGTAATACCACATTTACATATTACATGTGTAATTAAATCTAGATAGCATACACCATTTTCTGTGCATTATGAGCTGAAATGAAAATAAGTGGGCTTTGTTTCACACTTTGTTTTTCTTGGCATATCAAGTAAATGAATACTTCAATACTGAAATATCTCTCCATTTTACAGACTCCTTAGCAAAAATTATTTAACCAGTCTTGTTAAATTTATTATTAAGTCATGATGAATTCCATACTATGCAGAATTTAGTTCAGCACCATAAAGGACTTATTTTACGTTATCTGCTGTCTTTTCTACACAACTGCAGTTGGATTGCTTAATTTTCATTAATGGGGATACTGTATTAAAAATAAAGCTGGATTGAGTAACATGGTGCTTGTATCCCTTGCTCTCATTCTTCATATGAAATAAAAATGTCTAAAGTTTTACACATAAAGGACTATGCCACATAAAGTACTGAAATAACAGGATTATTTTCAATAATTCAGTATTTGTTTGTTAGCAAATTGAAGGAGGCTTTCCTTTTGGAGTTCGGGTTTTAAAGGGGGTTTATGTAAACATAAAGAAGTAATTTCTGACTATAAACAAGCTCAAAAGTTTTCAGTTTTTGAAGTATACTGCTTCACAGAATGATGACTTACGTAAGAGGTCTTTGTGTAGAAATGATGTAATCCGGTCTTCCATTCTTGTAGACAAGACGTGCATTTGCCTGCACCCAGGCCCATCGATTTTCTTTGGTCAGAAGCCTAAATACAGTCATTCCACTCTCACCTGTCTTCATCACTAGAATCAAAGAGTAAGCATACTGTTTACTGTCCAGTGAACAAAACCAAGAAAATCTACTATGTCATGAAAGTACGTTCGTTTGTACAGCAATTTTACAAATCTCATGTCCTCAATCAGACATTTCTCTACAGCACTGATTATTCTTAGTGAAACAGGATAACTGATCACTTTAAGACTCCTACTATAATTTACTGGTAAGATAAAAGCCAAACTGCAGGCAAGTGTCAGAGATCCCCTACAGACTGGCAACCGCAGGGGGCAAGATCCTGTACTGAGCTCCATCCATTATTTCTGCAATAACAGAATTTAATAAATACTAGAACATGTAAATGACAAGAGCTCAAGTCTCTTCTACGTCTGAAAAGTGACTATTACTTAAGAAATCAAACCCCACATTTGCTCTGAATCCAGTTCTTTCACATTTTGACTGGTTAATGCAGAGCTACTTCAAAATCTGTTATTTTTTATTCCCACTATCACTTCACTGGCAATGCTTGGTAAAAATACTACATTTTTGTTGTACAAAGCTGAAAACACTGCATAGACAGAAAACTGAATAAAAAATAAGATGAGGAAAGTTTAAGAATCTTCAAATAATCTTTGCTATACAACTTCATTTTATCTTAGCATGAGAAATGCAAACCAAAAGAACAGTTTTAAGACAAAGTTTTAAACCATAATTTCAAAACAGAATTTCATCCTATTCTATTCTGGAAATCTTTCTTATTCCTTACTAAAAACCAAAATTACTGATAGACAAAAGGGACTGAGTTATACCTGAAAGAGAAAACATGCTTAATATAGGTTGAGAACTAAGCTACTGAAAGGTTAAAAAGAAGAAGCAGCTTTTCAAGAGAAGTCAGTAGAAAAGAAGAAGCACCAAAATATCCTGAAGATGTTTCTGTAACTTCCAAAGACAAGTATGTTATAGCTAACACAAATGTAAAGAAAGAAGAAGTCCATTCAGTAATTACGTATCAAATAACTGATGCTTATTTCCTTAGCTGAAAACATTATACTTCTCTCCTTAAGCTGCTACTTAAACCAAATCAAGATGCCAAGAATGAAAACCCAAAAGACACTAGCATGCTAAATCACAGGTTAATTTGTGTTGGAAATCTTACACAGATATCAGAATACTTTATTTAACTTCCTAACAGGAAAGGTATCTCTGAAATAGTCCCTTTGCCCAAAGGAAGTTGTTGAAATAGCAGAAGCTGGACTGAGCAGAGAAGGAAGTGAGAAAAGCAAGATATGACCGAAACTGAAATATGTAACCTAAAGGGGCCTACATATTAAATATTAATTCATCCAGTGTAAGTTTTTATAGGGAGGAAAAGATCACATGAAGAGTGTTCTTTTTGTTAATAGAGTACTTCATAGTATTTTTTCAGTACGAATATAATACATGCTTTAATTTGTCATCCTTTCTTAGGGAATGAAGCTTACTTCGGACATGATTTTCAGCACAATAAAGCATATCAGCTGCATGAATAAACTGGTATCCTGTTCCTCTCATACATAGCTCTGCTTCAGTGTATCCCAGGACAATCTTTCCTCTGGAAGGTAAAAACAAAAAATTGCAACACTGCTGATGAGCCAACTCACACAATCAAAGTCAGGCAAGTTAATTATGGCTAGAACATTTCAGATGCAAGTGCTAACTACATTTAGTTGCAATACCAACTGTACGCAGAAGCACGATGGTTCTAAAAGGAAAAATAGCTAACAAATCAAAATTTTTACTAGTCCCTCAGGTTGCCTCCAGTGACCAGGAACAGGCTCACAAAATAATCACATTAACCAAAAAAAAAGGATGTCTACAGTTCAGCTGGACTTCTGATTTCATACTTTTGAACATGCTCACTAATAGCAGGCAGCCCCCATCTGTTGCAATGAAAGACACTGTTTGCTTAGCTCCATTTCATAGCTTTTACCTACAGGTGCTTGCATGTAGAAATAACTAGGGGCTTAACTTTTTTGCCTAAATTAGTACTTTTAATAGCTTAAAATTCAAAACAGGTCGTATTTCAGAACTACATCCCTTTTGGTATTGGTTTGGGACCCCTGCGTTTGCATTTAAGCTTCCTAAGATATACCTCAGAGGAGCACAGGCAGTATTACATCTGACCCTGGTAGTCAAAAAATACTTTCCTTGAGGTCAGGGAGATGAAGAACTTAACAGTATCCGTTAAAGAGACTGAAACAGAATTTGGAACAAAGAAAAAGAGATCTAAAGATAGAGGGAGGAAAAACAGGAATAAAGGGTGGGAAACAATATATGCAAAGGTGTAAAATGTGACAAGAAATTAAAGGTTTCAAGTGAAACATAATGGAAAAAAAAATCAAACAGAAGAATGATAAGCCTGTGTTACCATTTTGTTAACTTTTACTTGTGTCACTGTATAGAACCCATAGAACATTTTGGTTTATCAATAGACATAATACCAAGTAATTTGACTACATTATCCCATAATGCATGGAAATCCATATGAGATTCCACCGAAAATGAGCCAGAAACCTGAAATCAATAATAGGAGGGAGGACAGAAGGAAAGAAGGAGACCAGAGGTTTTTGTTTTGTTTTGTTTTTATAAAGAAGCACCTTAATGGGCTTCTTGCCATGTTGATGCATAGTTACGTTATGCTGATCTGGTAATGCAATAGTATTTCCAGCATTTACACAGGGAAAAGAACGACTTGGAAATAGGTAAAGCCACAGTACAAAAACAGGACTTAATTTATTTTGAAGTAAATAACATCTCCATTGTATTTTATATTTATTTGAGTTGAAGGAGAAATAGTTGGGTTTATGTGTGTGGGGTTCGGTTTTTTTTTGGGGGGGAAGGGGGCTGCTTGTTTGGTTTGTAATGATTGAGCCAAAAGGCAATACACCCTTTCAAGGAAGTACACTGAGAAAGAGAAAAATCCTAGCAGTTCCTAAACAATCATCAGTATTGACTGCAAAAGTAGCCAGCTTTATATCCCAAATACATAGATGAAACCTATCTCATAAGCAAATTATCAGAATATTAGGCAGAATAATTTACACCTACTTTGCATCACAGCCAGTAGGTGTGAAATCCAGTTTGTGTTTAGTTCTGAAGATGAAGTTTTTGGTTCGTATCTCAAGGATAGATGGTGGCTGCAGGGGAGTAGCTACTGCAAACAGAGCGAGCTGAGGAGACAGAGTAGCACCATCCTTCCCTTTCTTGTTTTGTCCATGGAGAAACTTTAATCGTCCTTGAAAATTCATAGCCTTAGGATAAGGAAAAAAGTAATTGCTGTATGTTGGAGATATTTAAGAATAAAATATTTCTGTTATGATGCAATATATATATATATTTACCTTCTTTTAGATTCAAGCTTTGTAGCATCACATACACAAATGATAGCTACAGTACAGAACACTGTAGTTATAGCCCTGAGCATATCTCTTTGATATCTACTAATAAACTCACTGGAAAAAGAACTAACAGGAAGTTAGTAAAAACTGGATTTTCTAATATTCTGGTGAACATGGCATTACACATGCATACAATTAACATAAAATTATTTCTCTTGCATTTGTCAGTCATTAGTATGAAGTATGCAAATGTGTACAATTGCAAAATCCTACATAAGCAACTCTGTTTGTAAGAAGTCACCTAGAGGATGATAAACCCACATTTCTTTTAACATCTCCAAAACTGACAAACAGGAAAAAAAAAAAAAAAGAAAGAGTAAGTACAGACTTTATCAAGCAAGGGAAAACTATGACTCTGTTAGTTATTATGACTTACTGCATCTCAAGATACTCAACAGAAAATAATTTTTGTAATGCTTCTTTATCCACAAATCACACAGTACTTTACAAAAGCAGATGCTTATTCATTTTTTATTGAGTAAACTGAGCCATGAGAAATAAGAGAACTTGCACCTGGTTGTCACATGTTGAAGGCGACACATTTAGTGTCACTAACTCAAACATACTGGTTCAAGCAGCTCAAATAGCTATGAAGACTTAACAAATAAAGCAAGTTGCTGTACTTATTGTAAACATAGTGAAGATTTCCAACTTGCAAGCGTACGTGGAAGGTTTTACACAACTCCATACTCACCAGGAAACCAGATGAATTATCCAGGAGGCATCGTAACCTGCAGATGAAGTTCCTTTCCATAAACGAAGAATTCTCTGGAGGAAGTTGGTCTGGGTTATAATAGGTTGCTGGCTGTGAAAAGCCATTATCTCCTACAGGAAAGGATTGTTTATAAGGATTATTTTTAGAAAAACACCTACTGAAGGCTATCTATAACAAATCATCTTCCGTCTCATAAACAAAGCATTAGGTCATGACCTGAGCAAGAACAATGTAAACTGGAAACACCTTCAGAACCTATACTGATTATAACACCAGGTTAAGTACCATATCTTCTTATGGGAGTACATTTTACAGTATCTGAAAACTGCATGTGTTTAGTTTTGTTTTGGATTTTTTTAATTTTTTTTTTAAGTCATGGGGTTTTTTTTGAGTTTTGTTTCATTTGTTTATTTTTAATTTATTATGTTTCTCAACAATCTAGACTCTATAGCGACTGCGGAGAGCAGAGCTCTCAATAAAAAGCACACCAGCATTTCTGCAACTGCAGGATCTGCAAAAGGCATAGCAACTATAAGAAAAAAAGAAACTCAAACCCACGACTGACAACTAGGATACCAACATGATATACTTCTGCCACTTCAGGACAAGCTTTTGTTGCTAAGTAGCATTTAGAAACAGACTTAAACATTTGGAATGTAAAGCAAAACAGAAGATAAACCAATACACTTTTGATAGAACACATATGTTCTGCATGAGACTACATATCATACCTATTACAGAGACTACAGTGATACCACAGCAAATTTAGCAAAGTGATCTTGTTTCTAATATATATATATATATATATATATATATATAAAATGCACAAACTGGTCATTCCCTAAAAATTCATACACACAGAAAATTAAATAAAAACTGGTGGGCATGCCCTTCAGCTTTTCTGCCACAGGAGCAACTCAGTGTTATCCTTTTGGTAATTACAGAGCTGGAATTTGAATGCAAGTATCTTATTTGGGTTCTCCAAAGCATCTGTCAGCTTCCTGAGGAAAACTGGTAGCTCCCACGAGTGAACAGGTGGAAGAAACAACACCGTCTGTAGCTCGTGAGAAGAGGTGAACAGAACTCAAAACAGGAGGAAATGTGCTTCAAGCCCAAACCTCCTACATTTGTGAAAGGCATATTGCTGGACTTTCCCAGGCAGACAAGAGGCAGAGAGGTATTGCTGCCAAGATCTTGGAGAAGTGACTTAGTAAGACGGCAAAGTGTCCTGCAGAGCATCTGCAGTCCCTGGAGCAAAACTACCAGTCAACATTGCAGGGATTAGAACTCGCATCCCTCATGATCACACCGTGTCTCACCAACTCCATGAAGTGATGTGCAGATGATGCTGTGCATTAAGTCTTTTTCTTTCTCTATAAGCTCAAGACCATACATGGTGGTATAGCAAGCAAACTTTAGAAGATAATCCAGACCTGAGGCCCTAAAGCAGGTATTTGGGACTGAAAAAACAGAATTCTGCACACTTCTCTGGGAATATAACAGGACTGGGAGGAGAGTCCGGGAGGAGTGTCACAGTAACAGCTGAGGAAACCAGCGGTCTAGTGGCATACCCCAGGGTACTGAGTGAGAAACAACCAGTCTGGACTAACTGAAGCAGAATTAGTTCTCAGACTCAGGCTGGAAACTGTGCTTAAGCCTGAGTCCAATTTTATCTATAAATATCTACATAATGCTAGCTGAACGTATTAAAAGAGAAATTGATTAAAGAAGCAGAAATGGAGAAGATCCTTATGATCATAGCATTATCCTTTGTTATAAATCTTAAAACTTAAGTTTAAAAATCCTCAACATCCAAACATTTTACATTACTTGAGGCTCAGAAATAATTAGCAGCTTTTAGTCAGTTGGGAACATAAGGTACAAAATATACAACTGTTTGTAATCCTGCTCACCACTTCCTGTTATTCAGTCAAATCTGATGCCAAGTTGACTTGGCATCATACTTTTCAAATGCAACCTTTTGTGAATTAATATACACTTGCTTAAGTGCTATAGAACACTGTTTCACTCTAAAGCACACAGTAAGCCAACACGTAAAAGCCTCATTTTTGAATGCCAGCAGCTGCTTGCTCTACCAAGCTGTAATATTAACTAGTTGCATAGCATGTTTTCAACTGGACTGCGTAGATAGGTGATGTAATAGGCGCTCCATAGGCAATGTAACGATGTTGACAACTAAATGAGATTGAAATCTGCTGAGCTGTGAGCCAGTCAAGTTAGTAACACTTGCTGGGTTTTATTTCTCTGTCAAATCACAGCATTTCCATACTTGAAAATATTAAATATGAAACTATTAAGAATTTTAAATCAAATGGCTTTATGAATCATAGATTTATTAAAAAATAACATGGACTTTTTCTGGATTAAACAACTTGTCAAAATGGAGCACTGTTGAGTTGTCTCAGAAGTTTTGTTGTCGTCATGAGGCAAGCATATGCTTCCCAAGTTACACATCCCTATCTGTACCTATATATCTCTGTTCTGATAGACAGTAAATGTGTTTCTCCTTAGTTGTTTCTCACTATAGCAGGTCATTTAAGCATCAGCCAGTAACATGTGATAACCTGATGCTCTAACAAGCATACCATTTGGCCTTAAAGGCTCATGTATTTCATCTTTCATTTCTCTTCCCTTCTTATTCCCAAGAGAAGTGCTGGTCTATGTGGTAGCCTGCATATAATACTGAGAAATGTAGACGAGAACATTCCTTGTCCTTCCATGACATTAACACTGTGGCTAGCACATTTTTAATTACAGAGCAGATCTACCAGCCTGCAGAGCTTAAAGAAGCTGTCATACCCAACTGTCTGCTGGTCTTCCTAAGGTAAAAAATCTGGTGCCAAGATCTGTGACCAAGGGTAACAGATAAACAAAACAGATCATTACTTCAGAGAAATCACTTTCTCATTCCAGCAACTATTTAAGACAAGCCACACAACTGAGGGTGAACACAGAAAAATAAAACTTCCTTGCTTATTATGTCACCAAAAGAAAATGTCCGCTTCTGACTGCCCTGTTTGCCACACAGACAGGCAGGTACCTGCTCTGCTGTTTACCACAGGACAAACTGATCAGACATGCAAGATAGTAACTTATGTTCCAAATTAAAGTCTTCCAATTTAAAGTATAATTAGCATTTTAATGGTGCTGTGCTATAAATTGCAGTAATCATCTAAAGCGTTTAACAAAAATGTAATTCCTATTGTTAGCTAAACATAGCTAAAATTCAGTAAGTTTAAAAAATGTTATTACTTCCTCCGTTAGTATAAAATAATTAATTTTTTTTTTTTTTTTTACATACAGAGATTAAAAAACCCTAAACACTAATCAGACAGAAAACCAAAAGTTGAGTGCATTCTCACCTTGTACACTTGGTCCAGAATCTCCAGACTGGGCAGGATTTAATGCCCAATGTAGCTGTCGTTGAAACTCAGGTCTGTCTTCTGTGTGAATCAATTCAAATACACTCTGATGTATAATATCAGACTATACACAAAGAGGAAAAAGGTGGGAAAAAGAGAATAAGAAACTTGAGTGACAATGTGGGATATGAATTTCCTGACTGATAATGCTGCTACAGATGTAACAAAATCCATTTTGCTCAGAGATAAAAACATACATTTCCATGCACATGGCAAAGCTTTGTGCAACAATTTTTAGCAGCACAGAGAATAATAATTCAGTCACACCCATGACTGCCAACATAAGAAATAATAATAAAAAAATACTACCTTAGAAAAAATAACATTATGTCAAGTATTTCTTTACCTGCTTTTATCTAAGCAAGCCTGGAACTGTTATGCTTAAAGGTTTAAATCATTTAACTTTACATACTTGTAAATAAAGTATTTGCCCGCTGATACTTTGACTTGACCCATTTTAGGTGCTGCAGGAATACAAAAGAAGCCAAAACTTCCAGAACTAAACCAAGTAGATTATGAACATTGGTTTTGTTCGCACGAAAGCTTTGTCACTTCTTAATGATGCATTAAAATCTGCACTTATTAAGTACTCATATTACCATCAGTTGCATAGTTAGGATTGTGATCTAAATGGTGAAGCTACAACAGCCACGATCAGTGGTTGAAAGAAATTAAAAAGAAAAAGGCCACCCAAAATATTCAAGAAAAGCCACTGTCAACTCAGAGTTAAACTGCTCGTTTTCTGCATGGATGGAAAATCCAGCCATTATATAAACAGAAAGTATTTAAAATAAAACATAGATCTAAAGAAATTAGAAGAGCTGGCAAGAGCAGAAGCCTAGCTCAAATTTTGCTGTGATGAATTTTATAAAAGAGTCAGTATTTTCCAGAATAAATTGCCAGAAATGCTAATTTTTGTAACTTTAAGACTTCACTCCTATAACATGCACTTGATTTATTGGCATTACTATACAAATTTTATGCTCAATTTGTTTTCCAAGCATTTTTCTTCATTCCCCAACACCAAAAGAATCTGTAACCCCAGGAACAATAATGTTTTGTTTGGAATATTTTCTTCTATACAAACATTCCCAACCTCGTATCAGTTAGCTAAAATTGCAGAACACGTGGAGTTTCTCCCTACTTTTAGGCAGCAACTGAATCTATCATCAACCAGTACCCAAAGATATAACCCAGCAACTATAACTAATCTTTTATCTTCTCAACATAAACTAATCCCAGGAGCTCCCTAAGGAAGGCACCGTGAGCCCACTGGGTCTTGGTCTTTACTACTTTGGTACGTGGCTTGCAAGCCCAAGGAAATTAGCCACGTGCTCTGCATCATAAGCTGTAAATAACAAATGCCACTTTGAAATAAATAAATAAATAAATAAATAAATAAATAAATAAATAAATAAATAAGAGCAAGAGAACACTAAAATTCTAAAAATACTAAAATCACTAAGTTGATAGTTAAAGCCTCAGGGCATATGAAGTTAATTTTGTATGAAGGGTTTCTATTAAAATAATTACCTTCCCATTGAATTACGTCTTGCTCAGCATCATAAACTGGGTAACACCACAGTATTACATTTCAAACAGTTGTTTTAGTAAAGCCTAATTAAGTGTGAAAATTTCATATCTCGCCTAACTCAACTTTGGGAACTATATTCTTGTTGTGCTTGGCCTGAGGCCCCATTTCAGCTATGTAAACTGATAGAAAAGTAATATGGTTTCAAAGTAACCCAACCCAAAGTACCTAACACACTGCTGTTACACAAGCTATTAAACCCTAAACGTGAATACTGCTGCCCTCTGAGATTACGAAAAACTACTGGAAAAAAACAGGAAAAAATAAACTTACTTGTTGGAACCCCAAGTAGTCTTGGATAGTTGAAGAGACGTAAAAAACCACAGCATCGGCCGTAACAACTAATACAAAACCATTTAATGCCTGGGGAGGAAACACCAATATGTCAGCTTCAGAGACAAAATTCCAGATAATTGCTGTGTCTGTAAGTCTTACCTATGCATTAGTCTCTCAATAAAATGTGAAGCACGTGAAAACTTATCACTACTAACAGCACAAACAGAAGCATTCTTCATTGCATCTCTCTATAGTACACTTGGCACAATGAAGAAAACTGCTTCTAATGAAGGAAAAATGGATAACTGGAAAATTCAGGGAGAAGCCAAACCTTCTTGATGACTTTTATTTACCCTTGATTGTAGGAGATGAGGGACACTGGCAAGAGCGACCATAAGTTTTATCTAATATCAACCACAGCTCACAAGGAATGGGTAGCTCAAGCCTTCGGCACATGCTCCTGCCACTGCACAAACGGGAGCCATGTCACAACCCCATTCCCCAAATCCGTTCTATTCATAGTGCAGACGGGCCTAAGTGGACAGGAAATCAAGCCATCAAGAGCTCCTATACAGTCCAAGAAAACATTTTATAGCTTACTTAAAATAGAAAGCGTCTGCACAAGTGGACTGTTGCAAGTAAACAATGCTTTTGAAGAGATTTCCCCTTTCATGAAGCAACAGACTAAGCGGCTCCTCACTCAAAGTCACGCAAAGGGCATTTATCTGAACTCTAAATCAATATGGTTCATGGCAATTGTTGTGATAGCAAACAGTACATTTGGGACTTGGCAGCTCATCTGAAAGGTGCTGATTTACTTCTATGGATTTTAGTCAAGGTTTTAACAAAAGGCTGTCTGGAGGGACCAGATTAAGCCACTTAATTCCCTCAGCTGCATTCAAAGTAAAATTTGGCCAGCATACTCAAAACACATTTTTCTGAAACTCTTTATTATGCAGAATTACTGTAACAGAAAATGTAAAGTAAGTGAAGGCTATCCTATCTCACAGTAATGACATATTTTTTATTATAAACCAGCATGATTCTTTTCACAAACATTAACTGCCATAGCCCCACACTGTGGCAACCACTATTGCTTTTCCATATTTTTTCTTTTCCATACTTTGCATATTTTCCATATTTTGCAGAGATACAGTTTTACAATTTCTTGTTCTTTTACTAAGATAGTCTAATTAGGTCAATACCTGTTTAAATGATTGGTCTTTAAATGATGTGAACCACTCCTATTTAACGTGTACATGTTTCTTAATCTATTCTCATCAATAATTGTGAGCTCAGAAACTCCTTATGGAAGTTTAGTGAAATTTACATGAATATGGTATGAGCTAAGAAAAAAAATATAATTAATAATAACCTGCAATTAAACAGTGTAGCCAACCCAAGAAATCTTGAGTAGTTACATAGAAATCTTGGTTTTGATCAAGTTTCCAGTAATTCCCAAGGTGCAGAATGCAGGCGCTTGTGTCCTCTGCTGACCTTATCCGCAGGGCTTTTCACCTCAAATTGTTGATATAAAAAGTCTGCAAGCTGTACAGTATCTAATTCTGACCCATATGTTAAAATCAGTTATTCTGCTCTGTTTCATGTAAGCTATGTACAACTCCTGCACCTGGAATTCAAACACATTTTACTGTGGCCCTGGTATGCAGTTCATCTTGGAGCAGGATTGTTAATGCTGTATCAGACACCTTCTGTAAGCCAAAAATTCTGTAAAATGCAAGTTGTCCACACATATAATGCAACAAATTACTGAAGTTCCTTAAAATATGCAGATACACCAATAAATGGGAGATAAGTTCTGATGGAGGTTTCGCAAAATGCAGTTCTAAAATAATTATCTTAAAAGGCATAATGAAATTTCTCAGTGATTTTATTATTCTGGAGCACTGGAAATAGTATTTGTGCTACTGTAAATATAGTTTCAATATTCCTAATATAAAGGAAATTACAAAACTTTAATAACTCCCACTCGGAAGTCATGAAAACCTAAATTTCACATCAAATAGAAACCTCAAATACAATTAATATGCTGTACCTTTTTAGATCATTTGTCTTTAAAAGAAAGCTGCTCACCTGCAGTAACTCCATAACAGTTCCTTCTCATACTCTATTAGGATTTGAAAATTACATACATGTCCTAGTTTTTCAGTTGGTCAGGAAATTCAACTTTCAAGCAGCATTAGTTTACAGTAAATGTTTTGTGGGATTCTTAGAGCCTGTTTTAATGTCTACCCTTTAAACAGGTACATTAATTTTGTTCTAGGCAAGGCGCTGGCTCCAACTGACCTAATGTTTGCCACTTGTGATGGATGCATCTGTGTGAAGCCTGTATACAAGACAGATTATGAACATATTTCAAATGGAGCTGATCACAGTAAAATTTATTTTATGAAACTAACTGGAACACTGAAATACTTATATTAGTCATTTATTGAGTTTAATCTGGATGCAGTATTATATCGTTATATTTCATATGCTTTGACACTGTATACCATTAAAGCAGACTGTCAGACTATATGATTTAAAAAAACCCCTATCTATGTTTCATTAACATTTTCCAGTTCATATTACTAGAAGTTATGGAAAGTATTTTAAAGTTTGTCCTTAACTGGTGTTACAAACTATGAGTTCTTTCAAACCACTGAGAAAGCAGGACATTTCAGCAAGCCCAAAGTCTCTTAGAGATTTCTTTTTAGACAACTAGTGATCAAATTTACAGCAGATGACTAACCTATCTGACTTTTATGAAAACTTTCTTTATATCTTTGTTAAACAATAGATGCAAAGACATAGGAAAAAGAGTCTAAGAAATGACTCAGAGTTTAGAAGCACATGTAGTCTTAACACCCTCTCTTCAAAGTCATTATTACCATCCAAGAAAGTGCAAGAGCTGTGTAATATTAACATAATAATATTTAGGTACATGAAAAGAGGAAAACAAGGAAAGAATCTGACAGTAATAACTTTCTCAATCTCATCAGTGAATAACGGGCACATTAAATAAAAGATATATTTTATTTTTATGTAAATCTGTGTGTAATACATCCACTGCAAAACATACCTGGAGCAAGAGTTCTCCTTCCAGGATCTGCATTCCTTCTCCCCGTTTTGCTGCTCTGCAGTTTTCCTGAATGCCATTTATCTCTGGTCTGGTGGAGTTAGAAGACTTTAATGCAACTAGAAGAAAGAAAGAAAAAAGTTGAGTAATCTTTGAACAGCTCACTAGAAATTGAGGTGATGATGTGCTATTTTGTGTAAGGAAAAACTGTATTTTAAAAATGCTTACAAAGTCAACCTAATAAAAGATTTTTGTTTCAGTGTCAGACATTTTCTTCACTGTTAGAGATAACCCCAGTTTTCCTGTTAAATAAAGGAGTTTTGTTATCATACAACAACCTCCTATAACCTGGGAACAACTCAAATGCAGCATGACAAAATGGTGCAGTATGAGGTATACCTCAGCTATAAGCCTGCTCTAGACCTAAATCTCCCTTCAGAGAAAGGAATGAAATAAGCAGGAACCCTAAATGCATACTACACCCTAAAGAAAACAATGAAACCTATTTCAAACAAAAAGGCTGCCATAGCTAAATTTTAAACTGTTGAAACAATTAAGCAAAGTTTCTGACTTCAGATAAAATACTGTAACCATGGATCATTTTTCAGGTTACAAATACATTCAATTGAAAGAAAAAAAAAAAAATAAATTACTCAATGAGTAAGGGATGAAGAACCAGGCCAAATTGCTACAAAATACCTGAAAAACATACTACCTCCCATCTCCTAATACGTCTTCTAATAAACAGGATGCTGTTAAGTAAAACTAGATATTCAAAGATTGTCCCTAACTTGGAATTTATCTGGTTTCCACATAGTTCACAAAAGAGAAAACAAAAGTATCCAAATCTGAAATTAGTCTGAGCGGGTCTGTAGCTCCTAAGCAGCTTAAAGTTATTTGAGTGACTGTACTTTTACTCATAAAGCTAAACATCACCACTCCCCCAAAAATTTCTAAGCTGCAAAGCAAGTGGAATTTCTGTAAAATAACCAATGGCTTATATCAAGCAATGAGATGTTCATCCTAAATTCCCAATGATTTTTCAACCTGTGGAAAACCTTCATTTTCAGCTGCTCAGAACTCTAGTCAAGAACCCTGAAGAACTCCCGTTTGCTCACTTTTAAACTAAGGTAAATGATAATTTACACTATGTACCTTTCAGGTTTTTTTCAAACTATCACTGCAGCTAATAACTTTCAAGCCAGACAGTTTTCATTAAGATATCCCTCAAAGGCACCTCAGAGGAAAAATATATTCTAAAAAGACCTTAACTGATTAATCAGTCAGGAATTTATCCGAAGGTTTGCTTTGAAATTAAAACCTTAATACACTTCTTCCTACCGTATAGTCAAAAAGTTATACAAAGGGCCATACAGAATTGCAATTGCAAATTCATTTGAAATTCAAGTGAGTGGAAGATGTAGCAATATTTTTTTCCCAAGCGTTAATTTAGAAGGGTATCTAGAACATTCACTAAGTCCCCTTGAAATCGTCCCCCCCCCCCATGTGATTAAACTTCTTTATTAATATACTTCAAACAAACATTAAAAAAAAAAATGCTAGCATGATTTTAGATTGACATATATACTACAAGAGTAACAAACAGAAAAAACATAGGTCCCTGACACTGAGCAACCCCGGGTACCTGGATGAAATCTTTCAATGTGTGGTTTGATATAAGTCAAATTGAAGGCTGCCAGATCCCAGCAAGTGGCCTTGGAACAAGATAATGGGAGGGTCATCTTGTAAAGCAATAATTCTGGAAAGACTTAGTCACAATACACAATGCTGTGGCCTCAGAAATATTAGCTAAAGATACAGTAATAGATGATAAGAAGAATTAAAACTAAAAAGCATGACTCACCCAAAGGTAATATTACAGTGAACATCACCTAGTTTAAAATCAGCTATGTATTCTGATATTTCTCATAGTCTGCGTTATTTAGTCAAAGTAATTCTAGTAGTTCACTGCATTATAATCTCTGAATCCTGAATTAAGTACAACTCACTTCAGCCTATCTCCTCTTAATTTTCAGCCACAGGAAATTAAAACATGAATGCTCCCACAGAGTAAACAGAAAAAAAATCTCCATGCATGCTCTAAAACACATGAAAAACAAAGAATTTACCTCTCAGAATCTCTCACTAGTTACTTTAGAGCAACAAAATTAAAGAAAAGTTGTTTACACCTGTTAAAAATCTGCTACACAATTTTAGCAAGAGGGACAGACGAAACAGTAGCTTTCCAAGTAGGTTAACGACTTGCCTCTTAATTTTATGTCCAGCAACAAGTATCATTTCCATTACTCAGACTTTCCTGGTCTGAAGTAGAAGCTAAATCCCAAAGATGACAGAACTAGACAGTGACCTTTAATAGGTTTTTTTAGACACAGAACAACATTATACTTTCTGGTACATTTGTTTTACAGTTGTGAAATGTTCTAGCACTCAAACCAGCAAATGCAAGTGATAGTCAGTTTTACATTGTATCTAAAAAGACAAATCACATAATGGTAACATCAGTGTTTACCAGCTTCTTATCTCTATCTTTAACTGCTGTATTCAGGTGATGAGAGATCTGTACAGAGATGTAGTGTATTAGAGACTAACAGTATTGTCTGGGGGAAAAAAGAAGTCTGACATACAACTATTTCAGGTCTGAAATAGAATTCCAGAATCCAAGCAATTGAGTTCTGCCTACTGCCAAATGCCATCTTTCATTTCATTTCACTGACATGCTTGAAAGGGCATTACCTGTATTAATTGTTGCAAAGCTAATAAAGTAACTGGAGACACAGAGAATTCAGCATAGGTATACATCAGCATTTATCCAGCCAAATTTCTGATGAGCATTTATACGGAATCTTACTTTAACACACAAATACTCGAGTTGTCAACTTTACTATCACTTCAAGAAAATATTATTGGCAGTTAGACTTCTTAAAGTAATACAGAGACATTCAAAAACCATCCCAGTACCCCTTCCCATGAAAGAATTGACACACCTACATTACTTGTAAAAATATTCAAGAGGAGTATCAGGAAAACTGAAATCTAATAAAAATGCTTTTAACCTGCATGTGACTACTGAATCATGCAACAGTCGGTTGTCTGGCCCATAGAACAAGAGCTTATGATCCCTAACAGAGTATATCAGGACACTGGCCAATACTCAACTCAGCCAAACCAAGTTCTATTATACTGTTTTCCTCAAATCTAGACACTATTTAATCTGAAGAAAAGTGCATTTTTGCAATGTATCAGAAAGAACAAAATAAACATGAAAAGAAATGAAGGCATTTTTTCTGTCTTGAGTGAATAAAGAATTTTTTCTGACATAAATGAAGGAAATAAACCACATTTGCTGGTATTCAACTGAGGAGTCTGAAGAGATTATTCTCCACTGAAACCTAATCATTCCCACACCAAATGCTTCTTAATATTATGAAAGGAGTGAAGAAATGTATGATTAACAGGCTTTCCATCTCAATATTCACCTAAACCAGTCACATGCTAAAAGAGTGCTGAATACAAACTGATTCAGTGATCGCTGCCTGAAAAGCTTCTCTGAAATCATACAAGATACTCTGCAATTAGAACCTTTTCTCTTTCCTACCTTTTCTTTTCCAAAGAAAAAACATAGCAAAAAGTTTCTGAGGACCCAGGGTAGTTGACCCAAGAGAGTTATAGACAAAAGAATATCAAGATACACAATTTTAACTGGGCCTTTTAAAAACATATTCAGATGCAACAAATTACTTAAAACAGGCTGGAGATGATTTTTACTTTTATGTGAATGATCTGTTAAAGCCTAAAACTGTATTGAAGTAACACTTGCCTAATATCACAAGTATATCATTAGCACATCAGTCATGCAGTCCTGGAATTTAATCTTAAAGAGCTTCCCAGAACTGCTTTCTATCAACTTTTGGCACAGTTCCCACAATTCAGCCAAACAGGTCAAAGTTTGCAGTCAGAGCCAATGTAGACTGTTTCATAACCTTTTCAGCAGAATTATGAATTCAACTAGTCTGTTCTAGATTACTGTAAAAAACAGTTCTGATGAGGGGGGTGGTCTTACTCACTTCAGCAGCAAATGCTAACCTTCAATATGATCACCAGCCAAAACTAGACAAGGAAGGCACTACTGAGAAATCTGAGTTTGATATAAAGCTCTTGTCTAAATCATTAATATACACTGTTTATATTGGCAAAGGATCCATTTGAAGTAGGAGAAAAAATTACTTATATCCATGTACATAGATGCAACCTTAGCATTAGTACCTCCATTACTTAAGTTGATATGAAAAATTCAGCACTTGTTATCACCCAGACTGTAAAGCAAAAATGTTTCTGAAAGTTATGAACAGAGAAAAAAAATGCAATTGATCTTTTTTGAAAGATAAAACATGCATTGACTGCATATTTTGTAAATAGTTACTTCTACTAGATAGCATAAACTGCACATTTCATTAATAAATATGCAAGGGATTGCTCTGTACTTAAGAGATACAAGAGAAATTAAATGCAATTCTGAATCATTATAACTGTAACGTTTTAGTTATGTTACACAAAGAGGCAAGACTGACTTCTGTGTAGGCTTCATGTACACAGAAAACATGTTGCATATGGAGAAAAAATGTATACTTAAGTTTTGCATTTCCTTTCCCTTCATTCATGAATTACAAATAATGTTCAAGATAGCTTTATATTGTATATTTATATCCTACTAAAAGCTGAGCAAGTATTTACACTAAAGTATTAGGGAAAGCAACGTATGGTGGACATATCCTGGTTTTAATATTGACAAGTTTTCAGTATTGAAGAGTTCCATATTTCCATTTTCTAATTGCACTATCTTGTCTTCCAACTATTCACAGTCACATTGAGAGCTGTGATATGCATCAGCCTTTTTTTTCTCACATGTATGAAATAATTCAAGCGCAGTCTTCCATGTAAGCTGTAATACAACTTACAGTACAGCTTGTAAATTACAGTAAACTGTGAATGGATGGAGGCACAACAACATGCATTTTCCATTACTAACAAAAAACCAAAACATAAACACATTATTTTAAAAATGCCTCACTATTCTGATATAGTCTGAAGCACTATAGGCAGAAAACAATTCACAAAACTAGTCATGGAAGTCAAATAACTGCATTTTGTAAACATAAGCAAAATAAGGGTGAAATCGCATATTTGGGATACCTTTTTTCTCTTAAGCACGTGCATGACAATGTGCCAAATTATGACAATACTGGAATTGCTTTCAAAGAATATATTTTACTTTCAAAGCAGAAAAATACCAATAAAACACATGCAGGACCTGCCCATGTTCTGGTATTTCCAGAATAAAAGCAGAACAGAGGTTAAAATAATTAGTAAAAAGCAAAGTTCAAACTCAGAGAACACAGTGCTTTAACTCACGTGCATCTTTTCAGCTAATGCGGAGGCATAAACATACCTATATGTTTAGGAAAAGCAATTGAAAGAACCTATGCACCATGGGAGACTGGTAGTGCTTCTTGATTCAACCTCGAGGAAATTATTCAAGGTTCAAGAGAAAGAAAACACTTGAAGCAGCTATCACAAGAGGATAAAGCATATCACTATGAATACTGCAACAAAATATTAGTAGGTTATGGCTGGTGAAGAAGAAAAAACAAAAAAAAAAAAAAAAAAGGGAAAAAAAAAAAGAGGGACTGAGGGGGAAATGGGGAATAACACTTTTACCAGAGTATGTTTTAAAATGAGAGATTGGGCAGGGAGAATTAAAAAAGGAAAAGAGAACAAGGGTAGAAAATGTAAGTAAGGTTCTGGCAATTTCCTGGGCTTTTGAGAGTCAATAATTTAGCTGCTGTACAGACACCAATCACCATCTGATGTGTACAAATCTCTAGAAATCAAGAATTTCCAGGCATCATTTCCTTTGCAGTGCAGATTTTGTGCATTTCCAGTCATCCAGTACTTTCTCATTTAACCCAAATTCTATCTAGGTAAAACGCAACCTCATGCTTCTATACAAACATAGCAGAGAGAGCACAAGTCCACCCAGGTGTGAGGATTTTCAAGTATACAAGATTTCCTTAATGTAGGAAGAAATGTAGGATTTGCCCCAAAATGCTTAGGCTAGAAAAAAAAACAGAATAATGAAATTTTCATCTCTAGAAGTGGATAATTCTGAAGGTTAAAACTGCTTTAATACAAAATACTTCTACAGAAAGTATTAGGAACCTTTAAGGTTTGCACAAACGCAACTACAATAAAGCCATGTGTGTTTGCTAGAGATATAAATCAAGATAAAGAACTTCTTATATTAAGATTCTGTAAAGAAACATACTTGAACATTTCACAGACCATGGATGAAAACAGATTCACAAACCAAAAATAACCCAGTAAATATTCTGTCAGCATCTGACTGAAATTACTCAAGGTACAGCTCCAGAACTTCCTCAGGGACCACTGTACGTACTTACACTTCAGACATGTTTTCATTCATATTTTATACTCAACGATAGAAAAGCGCATAAGTGGTACAACTTACTTGAACTGCTGATGAAATCTAAGCTATTCTCTTCAATCAACATAAAACAAATATACATGAGAAATAAAACCAGTACACAACATTTTTCTTAATGCCAAGTGCCACAGCTTTTTCAATGTGTGATATTTTGGATTCACTGAAGAAAACCCATCTAGTATTAAAATGACCTTAGGTTTACCCCACATTTTCCATTTATCTGTGATCAAATGCTATTCTTAAAGAATTTAGCACAAAAGCTATTTTTGGCATAAGGAAGTCTGTTGCTTGCCCTTTCAAAACTGACATGCTTCTGAGTGCAGACTAGTGCTACTTGGTTTCCAGGTCTATGGCAAGGATACGTTTCCAATGTTCAGAGTTATAAATCATAAAAGGGACAAAAACTTGGCAGGAGTATCACCTTTTTTCTACCTAAACTTCAATCAAATCTCACTGGCCAAGACTCAAACGAAGTCACGAATATCCCAGAAATCACATTTCTAGATCATAAGATTATTTATGAGACACTAAATGAGTTTACTGTTATACTGGGGTGGAGGGGGGAGAGAGAGAATTTTTTTGCTTGTAAAATTAACCTAAGTTAACAAAAAAAAAGCAGAAAATATCCCTTTCAAATAGTTTTTCAGCCCTTCTGGACACCTATGTTGATAAACCACCTTATTACTATCTTAATTCCCCTTTAGTCTAGCGTTGTTACGTTACGCTTGAACACAGTGTGCATTTGAATATGTATATTCTATAGAAGATAATTTTAATTCAAATTTGTCAACTTTGTCCTTTAAATAATTATTAAATGGCATAGCTATAGGAAAAAAAAACCACAAAGGCATACAGCAACTTTAAAATGCCTCAAAGTTACACAAGGTGAAACGAAAAATTCAGCTGTTGTGCCAGATAACAGCATGTAAAGTTGTGTATTTACTGAACCACAATTTCAATCGTAGAAGTACTTTATAATGAAAGTAGGAGATGCATTTTAATAGTTTGCTGTACTGATAAGGTATTGTTCTGCTAAGTGCGTTACTACAAGGGCAAATACTGAACAGGAAGAAGAAGAAAACCATAAACCCTTTCTTTCTAGCACCTGTAATATGGGAAAGCCTCTGTGAAAAAGCTCCTGCTCTCCCTGGTATGATTTTTACACAGCAGAAAGCCTCTTACAAGAAAGGAATCTTAACCTCGTTCCCCTATAGAAAGCTGAACAGGTAACAGCAGGTAACCAGGACAAGGAATTAGGTCTTACCTAATGAGTTTATTTTTGACGGGCTTAATGTATAGCAATTTCCTAAGCCAGAATTTGGACGAGACACTGGGTTTCCATTGTTATTTTTGGAGAAAAATCACTAACCTCATGGTTAAATATCCTAAAAGAATGATGTTTTAACTGCAACAGTCTCCAAAACTGACAAGTGTCTTTCCCCACAGCTTCAGTCATGGCAGCATTTTAAGACAAATCCAAAAAATGAGAATGACTTTTTACTGTTAATAAGCTGCCCAAAAATCAAGACAAACACCCAAACAGTATTCATGAATCATCACCACTTAACTGATCCTTTGATACACATTGTCACAGTTTAAGCCCAGCTGGCAACCCAGAACCACACAGCCACTCGTTCACTGCCCCCCTTCATGCCCCAGCTCCAGCATGGATGGGGAGGAAAATCAAAAGAATGTAACTCCCATGGGTTGAGATAAGAGTCGTGCAGTACCTAAGGTATAACAGAAAACTACTACTGCTACCACCAATAATAACAAGGCAAATAACAAAGGAAGAGAATATAACCGCTCACCACGTGCCAACTGATACCCAGCCCGAACTGAGTAGCGATCTAGCCCTTCCAGGTAACTGCCCCTAGTTTATATAGTAGGCATGATGTGCTGTGGTATGGAATACCTATTCGGTTATTTTGGGTCAGGTGTCCTGTCTCTGCTTCCTCCCAGCTTCCCTTCCTCCCTGGCAGAGCATGAGACTCAGAAAGTCCTTGGCCAGAGTAAACATTACTGAGCCACAACTGAAAACATCGGTGTTATCAGCGCTGTTCCCAGGCTGAAAGCCAAAAACACAGCACTGCCTGATACTAAGAAGGAGAAAAATGACTGCTATTGCTTAACCCAGGACACATATAAACAAAGCAAGCTCCTGCCTTAGAAAACTGCCCTGGAGGACAACCACACAAAAACTAAAGATGAGCAATAGCATCTCAGACATCACAAGTTTTTGGTTTCTTGCTGCAGTGACATGCCTTAGAAAAACTAACTGACTTGTGTGGATTTACTGAGTTTTTCCTGATTGGGAAGGGGAGAGATTGGGAGATTTTGAAGCTTTTGGGTTTGTTTTTCTTCTGTTTGTACTGGGGAGGGGGGGAGGGGGTCGTGGGGATGTGTGTGTGTTTGCTTTCAAACTACTTAGAAATACAACCTATTCTGAGAAACTGACAGCACAAGGGACCTTTCTAGAGCTCTGATACTACTTGGCCAGGGAGCTGATATGGTACCCATGATGTACTGCTGAAGTATCTTTTATCTCTGGAGCTGACAATTCTATGCCACACTTTAAAAGGGATTTCCATCTGTTTTCACATAACTTTTTCCACAGCTTTCCATTAAATATGAGATTTTGCCAGATGTGCAGAAAGAACAGCCCATTTCACTGACTCTTCATTTCACACACATTCCTTTCTTGTTTGGGAATTCCATGTATTCTTATTTCTAAAGAAGCTTTGACATTTCAAAGGGCACACGTAAGTGCGTGCCACTTCCTCTTGAAACGTTTTTGAAGCACATTCAACCTTCATTGTGGCTGAAATGTCAGTAAAAAGCTAAGCTGGAAAGTGCAATATCTCAAATGAGACAAAGCAACATTTTTAGTCGGTAACTGCTGTAACACCAAAGAAAATAGCAAGCTAAAACTTAAGAATACTTAGTCCCTCCTCTTTTTTTTCTGAAACCCTAGTAAGACTTATTTTGCTACTAGGCACTGTCAACTCTTCAGTGCACATTTCATCTCATCCAACTTATTCCTTTGCCCTCCTGTGATAATGCTGCCCGTTAACCTCAACAGCTCTTCTTCCTTCTCAGTGTTACCCTACTTGGTATATCCACAGAATGCAATCATAACCCCTAACCTTTATTTTGCCACACTAAACCAGACAAACCCAGTTTCATCTGTGATACACACTCTCTGGGCCTTCTCTGCATATGTTCTAATGATACTTGCAATATCTTAGCTTGATTCTACAAACTAAGATCTCCTAAAGAATCTCCATTGTTTTAAACTGAATTTGATAAATTTAGTAACTATGCATTATGAGAAAGCACTATCCAATTCTATTTCCAAGACTCCTTCAGGAGACTTCACCAAAACTTTCAGAAGAAATAAACAAAAGACAAGTAGTCCAACTTAATGAACAGTCCTCCCCATCACTGTATTTAAGTCCCACCAGAAAAGCCAATACAAAAAACAACTGCAACTGTATGAAAATACTTGTCATTGTTATTTAGTAACTGGGGTTACCAAAGTAAAAAACATTCTTAACATTCTAGGAGGTGGTTTGACCATCCGCCGTCTGGCTCCCAGACTTCTGAAAACAGTTGCATAATGGGAAATACTGTTTTTACATGTACAACTGTAAGAGAGATTGATATGGCTATATGCCAGAGTACTGCACAACTCCAGAAGGTCAGATCCATACAACAGACTTGATACATAAAATTTGTGGTTCATATACCCAATAAACTATTTAGAAACCTCACAATCTAAATACCATGTGTACTTCAGTTTCCTAAGTTTCACTATAAGCCCCAACATGTATAGCTGCTATACCTCCCTCTAGATGGGAAAGAATGGCTTGGTATCCACTCCACCCTGACTTCAAGCATGATTCAGAAACTAGGTATTCTCCCGACTGCCCCCCATATGGTATAAATCCAGGTTCTTCTGACAGCTGGTAGCCACTGATTCTTTTGTATGTCTGAAGACAGTTACATAGCCCATTTTCACAGTACCAAGGTATGCTAAATCAGGTTTCATTTCCCCCTCTGCTTACAGGTGGTTCCCAATCCTTTCTTCCACTGTAGTCTTAAGTAAGTCTTAAAACTGAGGGTATAAATAATATCTACTCTTCCTGGTGAGTACTTTCCCTTTTTTTTTACCCCATGATAGAAGTTTCCCAAGCCTGAAAGTTATAATTAGAAAACAGATTCCCGGCCAGGGCACCAACCACAAAGGCCAAGATCAGACCCTGATCCAGTCACCGCTGAATGAGCCATTCTGCTCTTCTATGGGATGGCTGCTTCATGTGAAATGTGTAGCCTAGTCCAGAAAACCCAGTTCTGAAAGAACTTTCAATCAATTTAATTAAGCAAAATCATTTAATAGGAAGCATACTGAATTAATCCTGACAGCAGGTTTCTTAGGTTGCAACTCATTTTTCTAGACAAAGCTACAACACTGGTAAGGATATCTGCTCACAGAATGGACACTGCAATGCAGAATTGGCATTCACTGATTCTGGCCTCCATGTAGAAAAGAAAATCAAAAACAAGCTTAGAGCCAAAATTTGATGGCAGCTTTATTTACAATGAATGTAATAATGTGCATGCATTTGCTTGTGAACACCTGCACGATATTAAGCTTGTTTTTACAGTTACATAGGTTGTTCAGGTTCCTACCAAGATAAACGTACTTTGGTTTCTTTGTCTCAAAATTTGAATTAGAGGTTTGTACCACGGCTTTATCGGGTACATTCAGATTCATATTAAAGTAAGCACAAATCAACGCATATTTTACCGTGACATTTGTCTTTAAAAATAAAAAACATATAAAATTTCTCCCAATACAGCCAAAGATCAAATGAAATAAGATCTAAACAGAAGGTTTCATTTACTCTGCCACAAAAAATAAAGTTCAAGGTGGCAAAGACAGATCTATTTGATAATTATGTATTTTCTGCTAAATTATTCCATATGCTTAGAGTATTTGGGATTTAGCCAGGAAGAAAAGCAAAAGCACTTCTGGTAGTTGAGCAGTTCCTCCTCCAGATGTGTGTCAAGTTGTCTTTGCACAATTGATTCCTAGGTAAAAACACTTATCTGTGTTCACTACATTCACCAGGAAAATAACTTGCCTAATTCCAGAAATAATGCACTTAGCTTAACAGTTTAAAACATGAAAGAAAATCGTGCAAAAATACTTGGAAATTATCTATTGGAAATTTCACTCAATTGGCTCCATCTTCCTTACTGGCCTTGTGAATTATTAAACACAACATTTATAAATACATTCCTTTGACAGCTGTCATTAATGACAAGATATGTTTATATAAAACAATCCAGCACAGTTGCAACTATTCATCTGTTTCATCTTTTAATAGAAACTAAATTTTACTCCCATATTTATAATCTGAAACATTTGCTTCAGTTCTAAAATTACTCCATCTAATTAAAGATTAGCTTTGATAAAACAGAAACTATTATTAGCTTTAATATGTTAGTGGAGGAAACACAGAGACAAGATGACACAAAGCTCTCTCCAGGAGGCCCTTGTGCAGAAGGATTCTGAACTCATGAAAACTGTTTTAATTAGTGGTTGTAAGCTACATCATATTCTGATCATAATGTTTTGGTTGGGTTTTTTTTTTTCCAAATATGATGTTCCTATGAAGTGTTTTGTAGAAATGAGTATCAATGGATTCTATCAATGGTAACCAGGATTCTGGAACCTTACAGTACAGAAGAAACAGAAAATGAGAATTTTTGGAAAAAATCTATACGCATCTCCTTTAGTGCCTTGCATGTCACCAATTCTGGGAAAAAAGTTGCCAATCCTAATTTAAGGATTTAATTTTACCTACACAATTAACAAATACATCATCATAAGTTTATAAAAAGAAATAGAAAAATGTTTTTATTTTCCAGAGATGAAAACTTGGAAGAAGAGTTTGATAGCACTTACAAACCAACAAATTTTGGACACAGTTTATTAATTCTGCAGTTCAGTTTCAGATGCCTGCATTCCATATGAGTATGAAGTTGAACAATCCTCATTCTTACAGCAAAACCACAAATAATAAAATAGAAACAAATGCAGCAGTTCAAAGAATTAAATGGTTTTATTTGTGAAGGTAGGACAGGCATCAAAAAACTACCCCAGCTTCCTTTCCCACCTTGAAAGTGGACACTGCTAACGCTACCACTTGGGAAGCTTTAGCAGCAGACATATTTGCCTTTAAACTATAATAGTTCACAGCACACTGTGCTCATGCAAAAGAAAGCCAATAGCACTTCATTCACACAGTGAGTAGATGGTCACTGCAACTCAACATTCATAGCCACCCAGCCTCAGACATTGCTGCAGAGCTCAATTGCTAATGTGAGGCATTAACATTTCCTGACCCAAACATACTCAAAACAAGCAGGCTGTGCAAAGCTGCTGGAAATGTTGGTGACTTAAGTTATTTTACCAATATAGGAAAAGTCAAATGATCATGTACCACAAAACTGGAGATGGTACGTATGTGTACTGAACTACTAAGCAGAAAAAAAAAAAAGGAAAAAAGGAAATAAAAATCACCCTACTAAAAGCATAACTTCTAACTGGTTTCTCAGGTGTGTTTAAACACAAAGTTCAAGTGCAAAAGGGAATTAGGGAGGCAAATTACTGGTGATGACTATACTAATCTGTAATCAGAGGAAGGTAGGAACCTTTAGAAAACAAAAATAGCAGGTCAGATAGACATGATCTGTTTTGCACAAAGCATATCCAGAACCTCTTGAGATGGATCTGATTTTGTTCAGTCTCATAAAAGACTGACAAAATCGCCAGGCATTCCTTCTTGAGGACACCCTGGCTTTCTAGGGCAGACAAAATTATCATACTGCTATGAACTTTCCCAGCCTACTTCTAGCTTCAGCAACGAAAGAAGCACTTAAAAAAAGATAAAAATAAAAATTTGTCTACAGTAAGAGATTTGTTTTACTGCTCTTCATATCTGGAGGATTGTGAAAACTATTAATACTTGCCTATCTCCTCAAACAGAACTGGCAAATAATTTAGATGGAGTTCAGTAATGTATTTCTTAAGAAAGGAACTATGGGTGTTTAGTCTAGTTAGTACTGTAGTAATTCACAACTTTCTGCTTTTATGTAGCAAATGGCATTTCCATCCTTAGATCCCAGTGCCAAAAATATCTACTATTTCATTCCAAACATTTAACAGTATTAAACTGACTATGCAAACATAAGCATATAGCTGTCAGCTTTGCAGAATAAATTGCAGTTACAAAATACTTGACATCCAACCTGTTCTCCAGAAGGAACTTACTCTGCAAACAAAACAGCAAAATTTTCTGGTATAACAATTCAACCTTCAAAACTAAAAATCAAATTTGAGTATCACAGCTAGTTACATCTTTTACCGTTGCATGGCATGAAAAAATACAAAAATAAGCCTTTATAAAATTGTTATTTCCACCTCCTAGATCCATTTATCTTATGCAGATGATTTCCTTATATAGAGCCTTTAAGTGAGGTGATAATTACTCTCATATTCAATGTGAGCCTGTTATTACATTCAGAAAGAAGACAAACATTTTCAGAGAAGCACATGGAAAAGGTGATGCTGCAGCAATGTTATATTCAGACTTACTGTATCAGCTAGCAATTTACCAGGTTGAGACTCATTTTCAAGTTACCAGAAATGACAAAATTATCATTTAAGTGTAAATACATTAAGGCTATTATCAATGTCTTGAGGGGAAGAGAGTCCAGTTTGTGACCTATATATATATAAAAACATATAGTAAGTACCCCATAATATAGATTTTTATTTCCTAGGTTAGCATTTTTGACAAAAAGTAGCATTAATGATATGTTTTAGTGCTTTGGTTCCTACTTATTTTAATGATAAAATCACAAAAAAATAAATCTGTTCCCTAGATCTCACAGATGCTCCCAAATGAGCTACACCCTCTGTTAAGCATTAAGTTTCTAATTAAGGGAGATGAAATCCTCACATGTCATGGGGCTAACAGTTAAAGCAATAATCTTGACTGTATCTTCCCAGAGAACCTACCATACATCTATAGGTTGGAAGCATGCCTATGAGCATTTAATGTTATGATTTTCATTTTTAAAGTCCCTCAAACATGGAGTTCAAATTCTTGATGCTAAGAAGGATCCTAATAGCACCCACTGTGCTCTTCCATGAGAGAAGGTGAACAGAAAGGAAAGAATCTTGTACTGACATGTTCTCATTGCTGTAGCTTGCTAATGCGAAAGGCTGGGGCAAAGGAGATAAATTAAGGCAATTCCTCCAAAAGTCTCTCGTACTTTCCATTTAATTTAATATGGCTCTAATTTGACATTTACTTTAATATGGCTGTGGGTATGGGTGTTGGCTAATGCAGCCAAGGAATCTTCAGAACACTTGAAAGATACCTCAAGTATGAAAATATTTATATACAGTGTAAATTGTCATGTTTTATTTTCATCCTGAAAGGAATGCGACTCACTTTACAAAAAAAGCAACTGTAGGCTTAGGGGCCATTACCAAATCCAAAGAAAGACATCTTTTCCCATATGATTTCCCATAGATAAGATGCCATTAAGTTTCAAGCAGCACACAACTTTGAATGACACTGAAGATTTTGCGAAGCCTGTTTTCTCTGAGAAGTTTAAAGCAGAATTGTTTTCTGAACAGTTAGAACCATCTAACAGTGCATTATTTGCCTCTACCCCCTCCCATCTCCTATCACCTTCCCTCCCTGTTCATTTCCATTTATGTTCCTTAATCAGACAAATCCTTTCCAAAAGATCATAAAGTAATTTACATATGGGACAAAATGAACATACCCCAAATCACATTTTATGAGCCGGCAGCTCAGATCCATTTGGTGAAGGATGATCCGCTTGCACACACAGGCCGACTACCACAAATATTTTTTTTCTTTACAATCAAGGCCTTTTATTGTTTACAAAAGTTCACCTTTATTTGGCCTGTAGAGCAAAACAAGACTTCCTTTTTTTTTCAAACCTACTCCCACTACTGCAAGTTATTTCAATTAAGCAAGCAGAAATCATGTTCAAGAAGGAAACCAGGTGGCACAACACAGTAGTCAGAAGTGCAGGCAGGCAGCTACTCAATTTTTTTTTTTTAGTATTTTCTCAATCAGTGTTTTTCTTTTGTATCTCTCATGAAAAAAACGTTAAAACAGAAACACCATAGCTTAGCATAAACTGATTGCCTGGTAACCTTTTCCTCTGCTATGGTTTGAGAAAAGCAAATGCCTATTTTGCTCTTCAATTCTGAAGTGACTTAAATATTTAAGCGACGGTCTTAAAATGTTTTCAAAATATACAAATCTGACTAAATGCAACTGGAAAGCCTGTTGACTGCTAAAATCTTCCTAGTTCAACTCATATATACAAATCTCCTAATATCAGCAGTTTAAGCTCAAAAATTTGCTAACAGAGATCACCTGACCTTTGAGGTGCTAGAAATATCATATGTAAAAAATTCCAAAACATTCTAGTGCTAAACCGGCTAAAATGGAAAACTAGCATGAGCATCAGTGTTTTAATAACCAAGCTCTGTCTTCTCCTCCCACACTGGAAATCTACAAGCTGTTGGCTAAATCCCACTCCTGAAGTCACAGCTACTACTGGCTATAAAATCTACTGCTACCAAATAGTAGTAATACTAGCAACTACAGAAAAATTATGACCCAAAGTAATTAACTGGGACTTTTTTCCCACACCTGTAAAATTAATTCCATTTTCAGTATCTTGCATAATATTCCCATTCTCCATGTGAGACATCAGAAAAGGGATAGTTTATGAAGTTAGTTACAGGGTAGATGATGTTCATCAACCCTACTGGCTTATACAAAAAATGTTCCTTTCATGCATAGAGTAAAATGCTTTGCAAAAAAATGTAAGTTGCAAAGTAACTGAACTTTTTTCCTTACAATATCATACCCACAGTCAGTTTCTTTTAAAAGCATTAACAGTAGCTATGACATTCTTAAACATGGCTGAACCTACGACACTGAAGAAACATACTGAATTTAAAAGCACTTTACAGAATTAAGACATTAGGTTTTACTAGAGTTGTCTAACATATATACAATAAAGATATAAAAAGCTGTTTTAAAACATTCACACAACCTAAATAATTGAAGTTTAAACAGATTGTGCATGGTATTTTCCTCAACTTCCACAAGATGCTCGCTTTTGACCCATTCCCAAAATGCAGTTCAGCAAGCCCTGAGCTGTTTGTTGAAACAGACTGGTGTCTCTCTTAAGACCATAAAAATATTAAAATAAACAAATAGATCTCCTGTTAAAGATACGAAGATATGGAAGTTGAAAGGCAAGCAGCCATTTTTGAGAGCAAGAAGTATGCTGAAGGTTACAGGACTATGAAGCGTAGGATCAGGAATAAACTATTATGTTTTTGTCTTAAAGGGTCAATGGTATCTATATGCTGTCTGGGAATGTCTTAGCTTCTAATACATCAGCGGTAGTTCTCCTCAAAGCAGAGTGTGGAGTTGAGAAAAAACAATCAGAAAATCAGGACACCAATTAGCATGCAGTGCTTTTACAGCTAGCCAGTTGTACCTAGTCACCTAATGCCAGAATTTCAGTTCAGCTGGTTGTTTGGTTTTGTGGCTCTTTTTGGGTTTTCTTGTTTTCTTTTTTTTTGTTTTGTTTGTGGTGTTTTGTTTTTTTTAAGGGAAAAAAACAAAACAAAACAAAAACCAACCAAACATAGGGAATATAACTTCACTTTTGCTTTTATCATTTACTTTAAAACAGAAAAGTAAATCTCAGGAAACACGCAGCTGCTAAAATTTGCCAACTCTCACTTGGGCTTTGAAGCTTAACCAACCACATACCAAACCATATATTGCTTGTGGTTTCAAGACAGAAGCAATGAACTCTTGTTCCACAACTATCACAGAGATGACAGTCACCTGCTGAATCACCAAAACCATATCCTGGCACACCCGTATGTCTTCTGAGCTACTTCCCATTAAATTCCTGTTTGGGTACCTCTTCCCTGCTTCTACAGAAAAAAGTCAGCAAGAGCTGCACACTTGTAAATTGCAACTTAACCTTCAGATCTGTTAGTATGATACTGCTTTAGCCACAAAAAGGGGAGAAAAAAAAGCTTGCTAAATTTTGAGGTAAGGGATGAAAAGTCAGAAAAGAAAAGTTATTTACTCTCAAGTAGAATGAGATTTATGGGAAATGGTGTGGGTTAGACGAGTGGACAGTGAGGTGGACTGAGAACTGGCTGAATGGCAGAGCTCAGAAGGTTGTGATCAGTGGTGCAGAGTTTAGTTGGAGGCCTGTTCCTCAATGACCTTGATGAAGGGACAGAGTGTGCCCTCTTGCTGATGATACAAAACTAGAAGGAGTGGCTGAAACACCAGAAGGTTGTGCTGTCATCCAGTGGGACCTTGATAGGCTGGAAAATTGGGTGGAGAGAAACCTAATGAGAAACAAGGGCAAGTGTATAGTACTGCACTAGAGAGAAGAAGCCTCAGGTACCAGTACAGGTTAGCGACTGACCTGCTAGAAAGCTGCTCTGTAGAGAAGGACCTTGGAGTCCTGATGGACAAATTACCTATATGTGCCCTTGTGGCTGAGAAGGCCAATGGTACCCTGGGCTACATTAGGAGAGTGTGGCCAGCATGTCAAGGGAGGTTATCCTTCCCATCTACTCTGCCTTCATGACACCACCTACAGAGTACTGTGTCCAGTTCTGGGCTTCCCAGTCCAATAAAGGAAAGGAGAGTGTCCAGTGGAATGCTACAAAGATAGTAAGGGGACTGGTGCCTCTCCTCTGATGAAGGACAGAAAGTTCTAGGCCTTTTTAGCATGAAGAAGAGACAACCAAGAAGGGATCCTATCAGTTCATGCAAAAGGATGGGTGCCAAAAAGATGGGCCAGACTGTTTTCAGTGGTACCAAGTGACAGGCTAAGGGACAACCTGCACAAACTGAACCACCAGGAGTTCCATCTGAATGTGAAGAAAAACTTTACTTTGAGGGTGACAACGTACTGGAACAACCTGCCCAGAGAAGTTGTGGTGTCTTCTTCTACAGAGATACTCAAAACCTGCCTGGACGTGATCCTGTGCAACCTGTTCTAGGTGAGCATTCATTAACAAGGGTGGGCTGGACTAGATGTTCTCCAGAGATGAAACAGGACAGTTCAAGTATTCTACTAGTAAAATGCAATATTGAGTTTTGCCACAAAAGGGTATGGAGGTAGGTTTGGAAAGTTTCTTTACAAGACCAGTCAAATCTAACCCTCGCTATTTAATGATATTAATGAAGAAGCACTTTCTAACAAATCTCTCTTTTTTAAATTGAGGAAAAAACCCCATACACTTCACCAAACAGATGAAGTTGTTTTTTTACACCAAATCAAAAAACTTTCTAGCAATTTAACAGAAAAGTTTCTGCAATGACTGAAGCATGGCAAGGGAGTCAAGCACGCTTTTGGAGGACTACTTCCTTTCCAGCCCAAGACTGTATTATCTCTACTTGGGATATGGGACTTATTCCCAGCTTATTTCACTCTCAAGGCCCACAGACCACATCCTGTTAAAGCCACATGCATGTCCTCAGTCTGAAAGATTAGTCCTTCCTTGTTCCTTGCAGAAACCTCTAGTCACCCCTTCACTTAAGTTGCCTCTGAGGTCAACATAGTGACCTCAATTGTACTACACAGAGAAGACAAATGGATAGCTTGGGGCAGAACTGGAGGGATACTCTGGAAAGACCCTAAATCACCAGGTTGGGGATACATGAACAATGAGAGTCAACACTGAAGACCTTGTTAAAGTCAAGGGAAATATCAGCTGCTCTCCCATTGTCCACAAAAGCAGGCATTCTTCATAAATGGCAGTCAGGTTTGCCAGTCCTGATTAGCCCATAGTCTACAGATGAATAAGACTCGTACTCTCACAGAGTAACAGCTGAGGAAACACTTCTTCACTTAATGAAGGGTAGCCATTTCAGAGTTGTACATTCATGTCAGAAGAAATACTGAGGAATTCAGGACAGCTGACGCTCCTAACACTGAAGGTAAGTAATTGCAAGCATTCCAGCAGAGGATCCACAATCAGCAAATATAGCTTAAGAGAAGCAGAAAAAAGAGGGACAGAAAGACACAGGCTGATCCATTCCTAAAATCCTCTCAGAGCCAAGGGGCTCAAACCTTTCCTGAAGGACAGCATAAGCTCTGCGCTGTACATTCAAATGCTGATAAAGTGCATGAAGAGTAGGAGCAACTGTTTTTCCTTCCACATTACTGGGAACAACTCATTAGTGTTTATGCCGCCTGATTAGCATATTGACCAGGAATTCATATTTGCATTGCTGTCCTTCTGAAGGATCAGCTACAAGCCACAAAACTATGTATTAGGCTCCACCTGTCTACAGTTCCTCATTAACAGGTCAAGAAAGCGTATTAGCAAAAGCCTTCAGTATCAGCATGCTGCATGACACCAGATACATTTCAACATCCTTTAATGTGACTGAATCAACAGCCTGGTCTATGGTAAGAAACTATATATAGCAACATGCAAAGCATGATGGTACCAAATCAAAATTAAGAGCAGTTGTAAGGACAAGGAAAGACTGGGATAGTTCTTTCTAGGCACATCTCTTATTCTTTGATAGAAGTACACCAAACAACAAATGGCACAAACAAGGAGGAGACTGGGAGCTACCCTTACCTTTTCCTCCAAACATGCAAAATAGATAAGTGGCATGATTAAAAAAATAAATAAATAAATATATCAATAACGAAAGCCATCCCTCCAGTTTGTTTTTCTGACTTACACACCAAAAGGCAAAAATAAATTCACTGAAACGGAATACTTTGGTTCAAAAAGCTAACTATTCATGCTAGCCCGCAGGAATTGTACCGCTGAAGATGTGACAATGCAGTCTGATGGGGAAATCAGTACCTGACCAGCCACTTCATGGACTTGCTATAGTAAATTTCTACTTTATGCAATCCGTTAGTATGTGTCTTCGGGGGGCAAGCACGTATGCCTTTCATCTTATTAGATATTATATGATGCCATGCATAAAGTGTGCAGTACTGAGCAATTCAAAAGGCACACAGGCTGAATTTCAAGAGGCAATTATTCAGTGGAAAAAAAATGAGCATCTCTTTGCTCATTTAAAAAACAGAGTTCAGCATGCATCACTGAGGGCAACTAATTCCTATTTGTATGTCACCTTTAATGTTTGCAGCTGGCAAACAGCAAACCTCTATTAAGGCAGTTTCAGATAATTCTATTCTAGTTCTTCAGTTTACTTCAGTTAAGTTTCTAGAATACCTATAGTAAGTTTTATCATTAACAGAATACCTTGCTAAAACATACAAATTGGACAGGCATTGTGCATTGAGCTGAAGAACTCCCAGGAGGCTTTTCTCAGGAACATTTATCAGTACATCATCTGAAACTCTGAAAAGCACTTTTAAAACTGGTTACCTTTTTCAGATTCTCTTTAAAAAGACACTATAAATTAATTGATTACAATAACCATGCTCTAGTGACTAGAATGAAGTTCTAGTTATCTAGCTAGATTTCCAAAATTTCACAAAGCACTTATTCTCTAACTAGTTAGTGCTCTATCAAAGCATGCATGAAACAGAAACTGTTCTAACAAGAGCTAATATTTTTGTTTACTTGGGAAAAATAAACAGAGTTATAACTTAACAGAACTGTAAAAATCTAGAGAGCTCAATCATACAAGCAACTCTTATTTCCTTATCAAAACACAGATAAAGTTGAACAGGAAAAGCTAGGGCGTTTCTCCTATCAATAAGCACAGGAGGAAAACTGCTGAGTCATCGAGGCACACAGAGCATTAAAAGCTATTGCAGCATTAATAGATTATTTGTACACATTTTTAAAGTGAATTCACACTGAAGTCTTAAGTTACCATGACATATTTTTTAAGGTCACGGTCAAGTAAACTATACTTTTTCAAATTCAAATGGATGAATCAAAAGAAGACAGATGTTGAAAATCTGGTGCTACCCCTAATTATACTTCCCCACTCAAATTGTATTTGGAGAAGGGATCAGTAGTTACTGTGGTTGTATAACAAAACTAAAATCCTCCAAACCTCATTATCTTTAGGTGCTACAGTACAGTAAGAAAAACGCTAACAAAGATTACGAGATTTGGAATACAAAGTGTCAGAGAAACAGCAGTATTTCCTGAAATAACTTTTCACTTTGCTACCCATTCTGGGTTTGAGTGTCATACTAACCCTAAAAATGTCAATCTCCAGAGCACATATCTGGTTAGCATAGGATAAATTATACTTTAGGCTCTGATCTCGCAAATGAGAGATCTATTTGCTGCAGGAGATATCCAGAGCAAAGTCCAGAACAACATGCTTGAAACTAATCTATGGAAACTATGGAGAAAAGACAAATGCTTTGCATACTGGGACACAGGGTTTTCAAGAAATTTTACAACAGCTTTGGGAAACATTAAAAGTCTCCTACACTGACTTTCCATATGTAAATAATACATATAGGGCAGAGAAAAACGAGATAACCTTTTCTTTCTCTCCCTTGCAAATGGAGTTCTAATAATGATTAACATTAATCATTGAAAACAGAATTTCTGAGAAAAGAAAATCCAAACAATATGTTAACTGTGAGTATTTATAGCCAGTTTCTCCTCTTTATCCTACAGATAAATTGGCATACTGAGCTCTCTGCAACATAAACATACTTTTCAATTTTAGGTGTTTGGTGTGGGGTATATTAAATACCACTTGCATCAATCCATAGCAGTATAGAGCTGTTAAGCTGCATGACATGCTTAGTGACACAGCACCCCTAAAAAGAAGTTTTCGAGTAGGCTAAGAATGAGCACGTGATAGTGAAAACATACATAGTTTGAGATTTAAAGTGATGTCACAGCTACATGGCTCTTAATCATCATTTTGGGGGATCAGAATTTAGGACTTCAAAGTCTAAATCCCTACTTATGTTCTGTTACGTAAATACTGGCTAAAATAGCCTGTAGCAGACAGCCACAAATGCTCAGTATGAATCTCAGGGGATCAGGGGCAGAAGGGGGAAATGCTGGTGGGCATGAGCAGGGGGTGAGGGGAGAACACAAGTACAGCAGCACGGAAGAACAGTCATGGATTAGGTAATAACTCGAATGGTATGAGTGTCTGCTACTGAAGTAACTATACAATTCCAAGGTTCACATTTTGTAATAGTTTTGGATTGGGGCCAGGGGGGAGAGTACAAGAGGAAACACAGTTGGCTCTTTTGTGGGATTTTTTTTTTTCCCCCAATTGTTTTTTGTTCCTTTCCTACACTCTCAGGTAAGACTTAAAGACTCAAAGCAGCTCATTCAAAAAAAGTGAAAATTAATTCATATGCACAGCAGAAATACCAAGTCCAGGAAAGATAACTGGACAGAGAACAACATAATTTCCAAGGCTGAAAGCCAAACAAATTTAAGTCCAGATGTTATTTTAACAGGATGATATATCTGCTAGAAGAATCACCAAGAGATGTGGTGGATTCTCTATTTAACTTCGTATCACAATTGAATAATGTTCTACAAAATGCACAAACAATGTCTCTCAAACGATGGGATGTTTTCTACCTCGGGAATACAAAAATGCTCAATATAGTCATGAATCAAGTAAGACAAGTCAAGCCCACCAGAATCCGCTGGCAACGATAAATGCCTATATAGCACCAACACAGATACTTAAAAGCAGTAAGTGCAGCCTGAGTCTACTGCTCTACCCCGGAAAGCTTTAGATTTTCCTGACCTGGGAGTCAGGAGTGTCTATGTATGCAGCAGGAAGAGCAGGGAAAGGGGGTAACACCAAAGGGAAGTCACACTTTCAAAAAATACACAAGGAAAGCTGCCTTAGACAAACAAGGCAAGTAAATACAGAAACAGTCTGAAATAAAAGCAAGTGAGGCCACATCTGCTGAATTATCCTGGCCTTAACTGACTGAGCTTCAATCAGTTTGTTCGTACTTTCAGGTTTGTTTCAGACAACCACCTAACACTCAGCAGAAAGGCTATCTATATCCTCTAGGCTGTAAATACACTGTAGCTCTGCTCAATCTGACAGAATAAATACACTGTCTTCCACTTTGCCCATCTTTGCCATCTATCTGTATATCTTATCTTAAGCTATCCTCTCCAGAGCGGGAGCCATACACAACCTTGTTCGCTCCAATACACAGTATGATAAACCAACAGGCATCACAGGAAAAACGCATTGTATCAAAGAGTATATTTTATGTGATGACAATGGGTGCACTGGTAATTTAGGCTACGTTATGCCAAGGAATGTGTGTTAATTATATTACAAAGTAAAATCAAGCAATGAAAACTTACAGGAAAAATTCTTAATTATTTTGTTATTGCTAGGCTTGCCAGAATCACTTGCATACAACATAAGAAACCAATTCTAAACTAATTTTGAGCAGAAACTTTCTTCTGTAATTGCAGAATACTGTCCAATAGGCAAGAAGGGGGGAAAAAAACCCAACACATTCTTTAAACCACAGGAATTCTTACTGAAATGGATGAAAGGATAATTAATAAGCAACATGTTAAATTTTGTTTCTAATGTATCGATACACATGCATAGCACAGCTACTTCATTCTAGGTTCTGCAAGCTTCCTCCTTAATTCTCACTATATCTTTAAAAAGAAAAAATCATGCTTCTATTATTTAAAAAGTGATCGTACAAGCTCTACTTTAATTACTTTAATCTAAGCACTCCATCAAAGCCTGAGAAGACCTATTATAAATGTTCTTCCTTACTGCAGTAAAGAATTTAAATTATTATCAATTCATCCTATAAGGACCAAAGCTAGAGGCAAAAGAGCTTTTTCCTTTAGTATGCATTGGGAACACAGGCTATGCCTAAATGATCGTCCAGTTGTTCTCCAGATGCTGAACTCACACTAACCTGAACCCACACAAAGAGCTGTTGTTCTTTTTCTTTCTTGGTTGCTTGCCTTTTAATTTCTTTATTTTTTTTCACTGCTTGGGACAGTATGCAT
>JBCJKH010006198.1:347-53820 GCA_039877255.1 Loriculus beryllinus | reverse complement strand
CCATCCTCTTACCTATCATTTGGAGTTCTTAGCAAGCCTTTTAGATGCTGGTAGGGAGCCAAGACCCAAATAAAAAGAGGCATTAAGGTCTTGGTACTCTTTTAGATCTCAAAGACTCACCACTCTGGCCATGAATGAAAGCACAGAAGGAGCCCTCTCCAAAAGGTTGTCACTATCACTCATTAGTCATGAGTTTGAAAGTATTCATGTTAGCCATTAACCCCGCTCAATCCTATGAACTTCCACCAAGGACTATGGGCTCCCCATGGCCCAGGACCCCCCTGCACAGCTGGGAGCTTTGTGCTACGTGTCTGCTCCCAGAGAGCACTTCTGGGGAGAGAAATCTGTGATTCAGAGCAGCTCCCTCTCTAGGTATTAAGCAGATTGGTGGCCAGAGTAGGAAGGAACCGAACAGAAGACAGGACAGCTGTCAGCTGTACATCCCAGCTCTCTTACGCTCTTGGAAATGAAGCTGGACAAAACCCGAAATGTTTCCAAATCTAGGGAATCTGCAGTTTTGAAAATTCATTTAATTCCACACTGAATTTTCTTTTAATTTCTTCTGAATGAGCTTCTCTCTCCGAACCTGAAGGATTCCATATCAATTTGAATTCTTTCAGGTTTTTAATCTCTCTTTCTAGACAGGCAAGAAGAATGTAATGAATTCCTGGTTTAAATCATTGCAAAACAAAACGCATTTAGAGCAGAGTGTTCCAGGGACGATGAAGATAAAAGCAAGGAAGCATTTTGAAACCAAATTTCAATGGAACTGACCACCCAATTCAGCAGAAGTGACATTTCTGTATGGGAGAAAAAGAAAGATTCGAACAAAATATTTCCAGGCACGTCCTGGAGCAGGTGGTGGGTTAGAGGCAGTGTGTTAACAGTGAGTGAGAGGGCAAAGGCAGGACAGATACAAGCAGAGGGCACAGGTGCTCTGACACAGCCAAGCATCGTCTCTTGCCTCAAACAGCAGAGAGGTCCCCAAGGCAAACCAGAGCTGCAAATGCAGAGCTGTGCCCCCAGGACAGCAAGGGCTGCTGCAGCCCATACCTGATGTGCTTTCATAGAACATACAGTGATGCAGGGCTGGAACAACCCTGCCAGGCTGCCAGCAGAAAGCAAAGAGCAATGGCAGCATTTATCCATCCTCTCCCTGCTATTAATCCTTCACTTCCCTGTGCTCCCAAATGGATTCATGTTGCTTAACTGAAATACTAATCAGGTAAAGTGTTCATATGCCCATTCAGCAATAGTAAGCACTTCCCAGGACAATCCCAAAGCTTCCTGCCTGTGCAGAGCTGCCGTGGCAGCCACACGCTGCCTTTGCTGCCTTTAATTGCCTCTTCACCTTGTGCCACTCAAAGACACGGATTTCATTTCAAGTTTGAAGCTCCTCTTTGCGATGCCTCTTTTCCCAGCATGAAAATACCCCTCAGGAGGAGATGCCCTGGGCTCCCAAAAGCTGGGCCCTCCCTCCTGTTTAGACCTTGAAAGAGATGTAAAAGACTTTGACTCTTTCAGCAGGTTGCTTTTATACTATTTCTAGCTTTTCTGCATGCTAAGGCTAGAGAAAGCCAAGGAATCTCCCCCAGTCCTGCATCTCACTGTCTCTCAGCAGCTCCTGTAGTGTCTCGAGCATCCTCCCACATGCCAGCCATGCCATGTTGTTAGCTGACAGTACGTCTCCCACTGACACCATCCTGCTCCCTCTTCTGCCATGTCCACTCGTTTGCATCAGTCACTGCAAGGCTTGAACAAAACCAAAAGAAAAAGCAATCACATCCCTTCAATAGCCAAAAGGGAGACTCAGGTCATCCTCCAGGGATGTACTGTTGACATAAAGCGTCTTTGAACTACCAGGCCAGAGAAACACCCCTTCCTCCCCATACTGTGCGTAGGAAGTGGACAATCCACACCTCCATGCAGACATGGACTTACACCAGCCTAGGACCGAGCTGCAGAGACAACACTGCCTACAAAAGAGTCAGAGGTATGGCCACACAAACCCCAATGAGCATTTCCACCTCCAACCCCATGTACAGGTATGTTCTCCACTGTTCAGCTTCACAAAACCTTCAAACTCCAAAGCCCACAATATGAATGAAGATATGACTATGCAGGCACATATATATTTTTAACTTTTGTATATAATTATGAATTCTTTTTATCCTAGGGAAAAAGGCAAACAGTCTATAGCTTTTCCCAAAGGAAATTTTGTGCAATCAACAGATTGAGGATACAATGTCCCACCACAATAGGTAGCACATATATATAAGTATATTTCAGCTGCTGGCAAAATAACCACAGAATCGTCGGACAGTTTGGGTTGGAAAGGACCTTAGAGCTCATCCACTTCCAACTCCCCTGCCATGGGCAGGGACACCTTCCACTAGACCAGGTTCCTCATTGGGTCAACATGTCATGTATACACACAGCAAGACACAACCCATCAGCTTAAACACACCTTGTAAGGAAAGAGTGAGCACATTTGCCTTCCCTTGCAGTGCATGTCTGAACATCTTCAGACAAGCACTGCAGCAAACATGACTCTTGACCACATTCCAACTGTTACAAGGGTGGCAAAGGACTTGAAAGGAGATGTCAGCTACCAACACCCTGTCATTTGTGACAGTCTCAAAGGCATAACTAAAAAAGTCATTCTCTGTCATTCCCATGTGATATAAATTGCATTTCTAAGTCCATCTACAAAGAGACTTCTGGGATACTGGCTGATCTGAAATGGGGTTACCTGCAATGAGAAAGCTAACATGGAAGACTGTGGTGACTCCTGATGTAATCAATACTGTGAAGCATATGGATGTGGCAGTTTAATTTCCCTACTTAAGTGAACAACAGATGCTCTAAGAACCTCTCCACAGCCTCTCTGTGAGCAAGAAACTCAGCTTGCTCAGCACCATCCTTGGGCAGAACTGCCCTCCATGCAGCACAGACATGCTATAGTCTGTCATTTTTCTGTATGAATATCCACAAAAACTTCCAGGGCCCATTCCAAAAACTCAGGGGCGAGAGGCAGATGCTCTGATGAGTCCATGACAAAAGACACACAATCATCCAGAGGTACCATGGGAAAACCCCATTCCTTGAACTTGAGAAAAAACAGGATGAAAGGATGAAGAAATTAATTCTAAAGACAATATTTCAAACAATGTACCCCTTGACCTTTCTTTTGAAATTTCCCATCAACTCAAGATTTCACATCTTTGACCTTCCCTTAATGAAGTACCACGTCAACTGTTCAAGGCACTTTTATATTTAAGAACACATTCTTTTTCCCCCAAAGTCTCTTTTTCCTTCTACCTCATATGACTCCCAATTAAGGCAACTGCACAGGGAGTGATTTTTGTCCTCCTTTATCTAAATGAGATAGTCAGTAATGAAAGCTCCCTCTGCCCCAGTGACAGAGAGTGGGAAGCACCCACCAGTGCTACAGAACCACCCTCTCAGATGCAGGATTTGCCATTGCAGCCTACAAAAAGGATATCTCCCCCCATTCTCTCACAGAATGTTTATCCTTAGCTCATCTTAAGTAGAATCAGGTCCATTTCCACCTGTGCAGGACACATCATGTGGGTTTCTACAAGCCATGCCACTTTGATGTTATTCTGGGCTAGTATCTACCTCTTCCCCATCCCAGTTTGAGAGCTGCAGTGGTAGCTATCACTCTCTGCTTTGTAGGTGGGATTGGAATGAGCTGCAGCTCAGACGCTGAAAGCTTCCAATCTCTTTCAGCTGTCCTTGCTGGCTCTCTTTCCATTTCAGGAGGCAGAGGGGACAGGATAGTAGCCTGGAGAGAAGTTCACAAATTGCTCTGGCAACTGTGTTCACCATTTTTTATCAACTCTATGGGACTATCGTGCCTTTCTGAAGCGTTGTAGTTTAAAAACCCCAAACCTTTCAAGTGGAACAAAGTCTCTCTAAAATAAGGACAATGCCAGAGATAATTAGAAGCTACAGACTGAGATTTCAGGGCACTAAGCTTTAGGGGGGATTTCTCGGGGGGTAGAGGTAGATAACTCAAATCAGAGACCAATTATAAACCCAACCTGTTGCTGACTGTCACGGAAAACATGGCAAGAGCCAAGGTCTCACCTCGCAGCTGCTGGAAGCAGGTTGTGCTGCTCTCCCCATCCAGCGGATGCCGCAGGACCCCATTGCTTGGCTTGGGTCTCTCGTATTCCCTCTCGGGAAGCATCGCCTGCTCGCTCTCCCCGGCATGCTCTGGCCGTGGGGGCAAGGACTGCGGGAACCCGAACATGGGCAGGGATGAGAAGAAGAGTAAGGCACCACACAGCAGGAAGCCTCCCCACCATGCTCCGATCCACCGAGGGTCGTCCGGGGTTATGTCCAGCTTACCTGCAAGGGCAAACACACACACACACACATCAGGCTTAGCCTTGGGGAAGGGAATATGACAGTGTTAATGATGCTGTAGGCTGGACAATGGTTGTTGGAGGCTTTGCTGGCTGGCAAGGGGGTCCCAGTCACAACGTAGGGATCTACAGTGCCTCCCATAGCCATTCCATGTCAGCTACCAGTGCATAATGACCTCCACATCCACAAGGTCCTTAGGACAAGAAACCTATCACCTTGTCTATCCAGATGGTACATCCAGCTTCTGCAATACCCTATAATCAAATCTTCTCTCCAGTGTCTTTGTCTCTGCCAGCTCCAGGAAGCTGTCATACATCAGTCAGTGTCCCTGCTGGCACCAATGGCTTGGACATCGTTGTCACAGCGTGTCAACTGTGCACACACGGCTGACATACCTACTGGCACAGAGACCTGCATGGAGAAGCAGCAGCATGGACAAGGACACTGAATTCCATCTCAGCTCGCCCTTTTTATCACAGGGGGTCAATGCTCTCCCTACTTCTGAATTCACACCAAAGGAGAGATTGGTGTTTGGGCTTTGTGGGCACCTGTGACTGTGTGGAGGGTGAAACAGTTCTAACTACTGGAAAAGAAACCCACCCACTGTACCAAATAAGCTCAGAAAGATAGAGAAATCATCAGAAAATGAAAACCAGCAAAATTAAAAGCCAGAGTATCCTGTAGGGCATCACCCAGTGGAGATAAGGAAAAAGAAGGCTCTGGATTTAGTTTGGGGGTATAAAAACAAACAGCAGGAGAGAGAACCTATGTTCCTAAGAGCTGCCTCGCTGCCACAACTGCTCTAGCAAAGGGTGCCTAGGGCCGGAGCTGAATCCCATGGGAGACCCAGGTCTGCGTGGCTGGAATAACAAGTTCCCCCGTTCATGATGTCTGTCTGGTTACCGCCACTCTGAAAAATCTGTCTCAAGTGAGGCAATCAAGTTGTCTCTCAGGCAGAGACGGGAGGAAACTCTTTTTCTCCTTAGGGAAAATAACACGCAGCTCTCAAATATATATAAAGTGTGAAAAATAGTGCTTTGGAGGGACTGGATTCTTCTGCTGGTATTTCCTCCTGTCTGAAGTGCATTTTTTCACCTTCTTGGGAACACAGCCATGTGAAGAGCCACGTAAACCAAAGCTGCCTTCATATCCCCTTCCTTAAATAGGTCCTGTATGGAGGGCAACACAGCAATGTGCCCTGGCACCCCACACCTGCGGCCCGAAATGGGATTCAACCCTCTGGAGCTTGGTCTCCTCATACCACCCCAATGTACAAAGCAGAAGCAGCTGCAATGTGGAAACTCTTCCCCATACAAAAATAGGCAGAGGCCAACTGTGTCCCAGCCTTTGAATGACAGCGATGGACCACAGCCAAATCCAGCTGGATTTGTAGCTGGAAAGCACTATATCCTCCATGTAAGCTGCTGATACACAGACTCTCCAGGCTTCTCAGAGAAAACGCTCCACCATCCTCATCTGTGGCTTTGTATTTGTCTGAGGCTTTTTGAGCTGTAAATATGGAACAGTGTCTTATGTTAAGAATGGCCAGATCACATCAAATTAACTTTTGATCTAGGCCAGTGTATTGCCTCTGAAGGTCACTAGCTGCAGATGCCCAGAAAAACCACAAGAATAAGTCAACATATACCTAATATTATTCTTGTGATGTGTGGCTCAGAGGCTTTCTGAGCTAGATCATGTTCATTTTTTCCTCTATACACTTCTCCAACTGATTTTGAATCCATTTGTAGTCTTCTTATACCCTATGGTGAAGAGTTCCACAGCTTCACCTGCTGGGAGAAGAAATATCTTCTTCTGCACATTCATATCTTGAAGTAAATACGAGCTCCTCTGCCCACAGGACCAAGTGAGTCTTTAGCATATCTTTGCTAAAGCCGAGGAATGAAAAGGGACCACGTGGGGTCTGACTGTGCTTGAAGCCTCAGCCATCAAAGAAGATACTTCTTTCCTGCTTGCTCCATATTATTTAGACTTCTTCAGCTTCCATGTGCACAAAGACCAAAAAAAGGCAGTAGCTCTCTTCCAGATGTGTGTAATTCTGTTCTGACTGCTGCAAGGTCCAACTCCATCTGAACACATCCTGTGAAGATGTATTTGCAACACCATAGAACTGGAATGTACCCTCAGAGGGGTACAACACCCCTGTGGCAGGATAAGAGCCTGTGGGATCAAATGGAGCTGAGAAATGTAGAAAAAGCATCTGAACAACTGAGGGAAAAGAATAAAAGCATGAGGTTTGCAGTCTATAGCCAGAGGGCTTGGGGAGCAGCAGAGAGCAGTCTGTCACACATTGCCCTCTGATGGCAAAGAGCTCGTAGTGCAGGTAGCAATGAAAGCGGAATTTGTAGGGTTTTTTCTTAATGAACAAAATGACAATTTGAAAACCACTTGCTTTAACCCAAGCGCAGAGCCAAGGTGAGCAGCAATTAGCACTGCTTTGGGGAACAGCAATAATGCTGTGGAACTGAACCTGTACCCCCTAACTGGGTGGTTCAGAAGAAGGTGCCAGGCATGGGTCTTACTGGTGTGCCTCCATCAGAGAGCCTGGATGGACTTGCCATGTCCTGGAGATGACAGCTCTCCACATTTCATCCCGTGCTTTGGACAGAGCTCCCCTGACAAGACTTTGTGCATGGCTAGCCAGTGTGCCTTGCCACAGGGTCATGTAAGGTGTCCTCTAAGAGCTGGGATGAAACCAATCTCACAGTAGAACAGCCCATGGAAAGGAACAAATTTTGCCTACTGTGAATCTTTTATCTATGGGATCAAGTTGAAAACCTTTGAATTCCAGTCATAAAATCCCTCCAGAAGTGACACCCATACATGCAAGAGACACTGAAGCCAGAAAAATAGTTTCCAGCTTATAAGCATCAACATTCTTGTCCTGCTGATGCATCACCGTATTTGATTTGAAACCAAACTCAGTTCTCCTTACTTGTGTCAATGAAGACAGCATCCACATAGATTTTGGTACAGAAGGAGCCCAAGATAAATCCACAGGCTGGTCCAAATACCAGCATCGTAAACAGGATCCCTACAAGGAGAGAGAAAAGAGAAAATTAGTACTGGGCTCGGGTTATTCATTGTAAGTTGTTTTGCTTGTCTCCTGCAAGATGCTATTGCCCTGCTGATGTCAAATATGTGTGTCAAATGCTTCAGGCAAAAGAGCACCCTAAGTGCTTTTTGCTTTTCCATATCTCTTGAGGAAAAAGACTAGATGGAACTGTGATAATCCTGAAATTCTATTGAGCTGGGGAGACACTGTGGATATATACCATGTTTTGGCTGCTTGAAAAGCACAAGGTAAAGCAGCTCCCAAAGGGAAGTCTTTACCTTTGCCACCTCCAGTTAAATTCCTGGTAGATGGAGTTATTTTCAGAATTCAGGGCCAGTCAATCTATGAAATACTGCATTGTCATAGCCTGAGGGATAGGGTCCCTTTACAGAGGTAAAAGCACTCTTTCATAGCCATGAAGCCCCACAGTACCCAACAAGGCAAACATTCCCCAAGGAGCACGGCTCTTCCATCCTCTCACAACTGCTCACTCCTCCTGCAAAACCCATGTGAAATTGCCAGTGTAATGCCAGGCAAACAGCTATCATGAGTAAATTACTTATTTGCTTCAATACAATATTTAGAAGCGTTTATTCTCACTCCCATTTTGGCCCTGAAACAGGAATGCTACAGGCACACTGCCAGCTCTCAATTATCCAGGGCAGAAAGGCAGGGGGAGGCAAGGATAATCCAGAAAAAGCAGCAACAAAGATAACACAAAACATTTGTAAATTAGACATAGATGGTACCTTCACATTTGGGATAGAAACCCAACAAGAAGTCCCCAAGGACCCTTGTAAATGGCTTTCTGAAGGAAGCAGGGGCAAGTCTAAGCGGCACGGAGCAGAGCAAGTGCCTGTTTGTTTGCTCTGGAGCAGATTACTGCTGATGAACCCGCTCAGAGGGCAGCTCTTCAGGACCCTCTCAATGATGTGGCAGCTTGTGCTGGCATAACTCTTGGTGTCAGTGCGCTTCAGAAATGTCTTATGAAGGAGCTTATTCACATCTGGATGCTCTGCTTGCACTCCTTTGGCAGCAGGGTACATCCCACATCCAAATCTCCCCAGAGGATGCTGCTTGGCATCTCGGTGCATTCATAATGCACTCCATGACAGCCATCTCAGCCCTCAGGTTACTTAAGTGGAAACTTAATTTCTAAGTTCTATCTTTGTGCATTTCTCAGGAGTTGGATAAATGATCGGACATGTAAAATATTCCCAGGAGACCACGAGCCCTGTGCAAAGCAAACCTCTCCTGCTGGGGACAGTTTAGCCAAGTGGGATAAGATGGTACGGTGACAAATAAGTTCATCTTCAGTTTTCAAATACAGCATGCAAAATAATTCCTCTAGGTTTGTGGCACCGTGACTTGGCTGGATTAATAACTAGCTACAAAGCAATGTTGTCTCCAGCCAGCCACCTGTGCAGAAATCCAGCACAAGCCTTCACAGCTATCACCTACAGAAACAAGAGGGAAAAAGCAAAGGAGGTGGAAGGAAAAGAGTGTCAGGTTGTATCAGCTGCAGGAAGAGGCCACTGCTGTCAGGCCAGTGGCAGAAGCTGCCATCCCTTGCCCTGTCCCTGATAAACTCAAAGCTGCAGCAATGGCACTGCATCACAGCCCATGCTGCCAGCTTGAATTAGTCCCCAGGGTCCCTGCCACGATGTCCAGGTCAGCAGTGAAGCAAGCCACCTCCTCTCCTGCAGTCACCTTATCCCAGCGCACTGTGTTTTTGCTCCATGATCCAGCAGTAAGTTGGGAAATCTGTGCTCCTCAATCAACAGAGCTGCTTAAGAGGTCCATGCCTTGCTCCGGGAATATGTGAAGCCTCTCATGGGAGATACCAATTCCATGTTGTGGGGTGTGAAATGAGGGAAAAGACAGGTTGAGGGACCAAGGAAAGGGATTTTTTCCACAACACCACCTCCCTCTTTCCCAGCCCCAAAGCTTACCCGTTTGGGGCTGTAACATTTGCAGTAGCATTTCATAAAATACCCACATCGCATCTTTTTGGTCACTAGATGGCATCAGTGTTTGACATTCATCCCACAAGAGCCATGTGGAGCAGGCGGAGGGGTGCACAGCCCATCCCAGCTCCCCGGATACTAGCAATCCTGGTACTGGGGTCCTACAGCCCTGGGAGGATCACATTGATGTCAGGATGCTGTCTTCACCCATGTATCTGCCATATGTGCAATCAGGTTGTGCTCTCTGGCTGTTTGCACACAGGAAATCACAGATTTTAGAGCAAAGTTTTTAGTCCGAAAGTTTAAACAGACAGCATCTAGCAGAGATGGCCATGGCTACTGCCCTGTAGCTGACAATCAAAGACCAGGGTAATCTTTAGTAATTGAACATTAATTATGAGTTTCTATGTACTTATGGTCAAGCAGGTAAGGACACACCGGGCCTCATATTGGCTGGAATAGTGCCTGGGGCAGTGGCAAATAGAGCCCATGTTTTGGATGTATCAAAGTTGTGTGGAAGAGGGACAGAAGCTTGTCCTGTGATGATCTCTACGCCACAGACAGGTTGCCAGACCATGCGTATACAGGCTAAACCACAGAACTGAAGCGTGCTTCATGGAACAAAGAATAAGGCAAAAAACACAGGGAAAGATCACGCTTCACTAAAAAGACTCCAGGGAATATTTCCCCCTTTTTCCAAAGCAGAAAAGGACAGGGACCTTTGGCTGGTGATGCAGCAGCAACATGGAGATGCTGGCAGAGGCACTTAGCTCTAACAAAAAGCAAACACCAAGAAAGCTGTGGCCAATGCAGGTACTTGCACCATCGACAGATGGATGCTGCCCCTCCTCACTGTCTGCACCGCATGGCAAACCACCACTTCAGGAACAAGCCGTGTCCTCAGCTATTAAACCACCACATTTCATATACTGGTGGTTGCAACCTTTATCTGCTCTGCAGTGTTCTCGCTAGAGGGCAATGTGGGATAGAACATCCACTCAACAGGGAAACGTATCCAAGATCTTACAATACAATATGAAATTATCCACCTCCAGCTTGAGAAACCCTCAGGTAAATTGTATTTTTACTTTTCCTATCATTTGTATTAAAATCAACAAAACAACTGGCTCATCCCACAGCCTTTTTATCATCTTTTTTTGAGGCTCCAACAAAATCCTGACATTAGGTAACAGTATTTTACACTTTATCTCACAAATCAAACAGGTTTTGAAGAAACCCAAGGTAGTTGAGCGCCTGTACAGAACTAGACCATGCTCAAGGTTCAATAGAGCACACTGTTGAGCACAAGAATTAGACTATTAGGCAATTGGGATAGTGCTTGTGGTTGAACATTTATGTGGGATTGAGGGCTCAAGGAGAATTTGCCAAGTTAGTATTAGCTTAAGACATCCTTTCTCTTTTGGGAAATTCTGCACCATTGTTAGTCACCCTACTATTAGGAAAACACTTTCCACATCATCCACTTAAGCCACAGAACCACAAAACCGATGCTTAGTGGAGAAAGTTTAGCAAAACCCCTTTTCCTGGTCCTGGTGTTGCTGCTAAGGATAAGGATGTGCTAAACTTGATAGCTTTAACACCACCTGCTAGGTCGCTTCCCATGTTTCCCTCTAACTTTTAGATCAGCTTGATTTGATGGGACCAGAGGGCACTAATACCAAGAACAAGGAGATAGATCAAAGGTCTAATCCCGGCTCCATCAGTCCCTTGCAAAACTTCCACTATCAGAATAGGATACTGAAGCCTCTTCCCTTTCATTCTCAGCTTAAAGTTTATTTATGTGGCTCAGAGCAGCACATTAATAAACATTCTCCCTGAGGATACTGCCCTGGAGAGAAACACTTCTTGCTCTGCAGGGCTGCTGTGTCTCTTCCAAGGGGTCTATGCTTGGTCCTGCATCCAATGCTTCAAAGGGAGGAGCTGGGCATATCCCCAGTGTCATTAGCCGTACCCAGTCCAGTGGTAACTAAGATGAAAAAGGTTTCTCCTCTGTGCAAGTGGCATTTTCTTATTTGTAACCTTAGAATTAACCCTTACCAAATCATGGCAGTTCTTAGACATACTCGAGAGATGTGAATTGAAAACCACAATGACCCTGCTTTGGGACGATTCAAACATTTTGTTTGATAACTCACAAATACTTCATTTCATTTGGTCCCTTCTAAAACACAGTTACATTTGATTTTGAAAAGATCTATTCATTTTCAGCTTTCCTGCTCTATTCCGTTCACCAGTCTGTTTCCCCACAAGGCAGGGGAAAAACCAGAAGCAAGCCAGGCTGAACTGAGAGATATATTCCTGCCCATCTTCTCAAAGGGAGCAATTTTCCAAATCCTACTTTGTCCTAGCAGACATTTTTCAGGGACTGAGGAAAAGATTGGGACAAAGGGGAGTATTAGATCAGATATTTTGTGATGGGATTTTATCACTAATAAGGCCCAGGACTCATAATGCAGTTTTCCAATTCTAGCAAAGCTGCAGCAGGTACCACTACATCTGTGGAGAAACTGTGTTGGAGATGCTCAGTCAGTCATGCAAAGTGCACAAGAACCAAGTTACAAAGACAGGGATAAAGGATACCAGTATTTCAGTAATAAAGAGATGTCCTTTGGTGATCCAAGCTGCTTTCCAGCAGCAACAGGATCCCAAAACACAAGCAAACTTGTGTTGCTCACAGCATGATACAGGCAAAGCATCAACTTGAACCCTGCTACGAATTAACTGAGGACAATATCTGCCAGCAGAACCCCTCCTGGCTGGAAATAAGACAACGAGGGAGATGCAGGAAGGTTTGCCAGCCTCACCAAGGTGAGCAAGAAGGCATCTTAGGCACAATGTACCGAGGAGTAAGGGCAGGTTCAGTGCACAGTCATGGGTTGAGATGAAAAAGCACAGTCAGATACCCAGTTATTTTGCTTCAAAGTCTGATCCCACCAGGGGCTGAGACCATGAGATCTATTTTGGAGAGCTGCTAACAAGTGCCAGGTGAAGGTGAGCTGGGAAAGTGAGACAAGAAGAGGAAAATCAGCATTTCCCATGGCAGGACAGCACACAGGGCCTTCATAGCAGGAACCATTCCTCTTAATGATGCCATACACATTTCCCATCACACCCCCATTTCTACTTCCCAATCCCCTTCTGATACAATGTTTTCCCATGTCTGCTCTCTTCTGCCTACATGCTTAGTTTCTTCATATAAAACCCTGAAGCAAAATGGTCAGGAGTCTGAGTTTTGGTTTGCTTTATAGTGAAATTAATGCACTTCAGAAAGGGATTTAGTGAATAGTGGTAGGAATGTCAGAAGTATCCTATAACATGGAAAAATGAGAAAATTAAAAAGTTATGTTAGGCTGTCATCTTGTCCTATCCCACATTCCTCCTAAGCCCCAATACAAAGCATTACAGGACTTGAAATATATTTTGCCCAGTAATAGACTATGCAATCTGTCTCTCAGCAGGATATTTCTGACTTAAACCTCACAATGTTTAGATACAAGCTAAGGACTGCTTCAGGAACACACCTGAATCAAGCTCTTTGGCTTCAAAGGAACTGGCCCAGGAACACAGGAAAAGGTGCTAAACCAAGAGTTTATCCCCAGAGATGTTGAAGCCTTCTGTCCTTGTCTGCCTTGATATTGATATGGTCAAAACATCAAATCTTCCAGCCAAGAGTCACTGCCACTTCCACTTACCAGCATGGCAACCTTCTTCGTACCTTTGCTCTGTGCATTGGGTGCCATGTGTCTAACGTTCATCTTAAAGCCCACTTTTTGGAGATAGGTGATTCCGTGAGCATCTTGGCTCAGTACCCAAGAATCCACCTCACACTGCAGACCCATCTCCCAGCTCTGCACAGCATCCTGCTGCCAGGACTGAACTGCTGTTCCTATTTGTGGTAGCCGGTTTAAAGCCTAACTTGAGCACATCTTCTTGTGCAGCAGTGCAATCAGACCCTGAGCCCAAGGGTTACCAACCTTCCTGGCCTTACCAAGTGGTAGACTGAGATGTGATTGAGAAGCACTCACTTTGGAGAGCTACAGCAGAGAAAAAGGGATGGGAGGTTACACCAAGAAATGTCAGTGTCTCGCCAGTGTTTCCAGATACAGGATGGAGCTGAATTACAGCCCCCATGGCCCCTGCTTGCTTACTTCTTCCCAAAACCTCCCTGTCAAAACAGCCCTGCTGCCAGTCCCAAGAGCCAGCATCAGCAAGAGAAGTCATGCTCCAACCACTCCCAAAGTGAGGATTTATCTGATGCTGAGAGGAAGGAGTTTTGTTCGTGATGCACTTTGGAGAAGTTCAGACAGATACAAAGTCCCTGTGCTAATGAGCAACCATCTGCCAATAAAGCCCTGGGAAGCACTATGAGAAGTGTCTTCAGGGACTTGCAATCACATTTAAAGTTTGCTTGAGTCATCCAGACACTTCTGCAAAACACTGCTTAGTATTTACTGGGTCACCCTTCTAGGAAGGGCTGGGTTGCTCCAGCCTGCTCCTCCATGAATACGCAGGCAGTTCAATGAGATGTGCTTGAGCACCAGAGAGTTAAATAACCACTATGACATTCCTTGAAACTGGCAAAGCATGACACTTCCAAACTCACCCACAAACCATGGCCCAGATGCCCAAAGCACCTTCACGCTGTGAAGCAGTTGAATATGGACCATCAGCAGTGAATTACACAGCATATCCCAACCACGGACAAACCCTTCCTGTTTTATTTAGCCATGGAGATGCCACAGATATCTGCTGGGCTTATGACCCCCTTGAGCCAGGCTGCTCCTACCTTGGCAATTCCATGAAATTAAGTGTAGGAGGTTATGCACTGAGCTCCTAAGGAGCTCATTTCATTTTCAGCAAAGCATATTCCCCCTTGTACCACCAAGGGACAGCTTTGGTGGGCAAAAAGCCGATTTGTTTGAGAGATGTGGGAAACTCCTTTCACTGCAAAGTTAGTGCTGGCACCGCATCCAGTAACTACATCCCCATGTAGGAATGGAAAGGGAAGTGAAATGTGTTTTCTGTCAAGGACCACAATGACCTGATGGTTCAGTAACTGTCACAAAACATATGCATGGGGTACATGGAGATCAGAGCATACACGAACACTGCCATAGCCTGGAGGGATGCTGCTGTGGGCATGAGAGAGCATCCCCCTTGGGAATGCTATCCCCAGCCCACTGCCTGCTGCAGGAGTGAGCTCCTTCTAAAAGCACAAAGGGAACTGGCTTTGCAAAGCACGAGATAATCTCAAAACCCTGCTTGTCCCACATTTCCCACTGCGTGGAGGACGGGGCAGGCCAACACGAAGGGATTACTGGAATACTGTAATTCGTGTGCTCCGCAACCTGCCCTTAAAGAGACACCACCCCAGCTCAGCCTACAGGAATCAAAGATGCAGTGGTACAGACTGGAGATGCTGTAGCCTCCCGCACTAAAGGTACTGCCCTTCCAAGGCTTGAGTTAAAAGCTTCTGCCCTGGTACCTGATGGGCAGAGCCTGTCGCTTCAGTGGGTTTTCTCTGATTTGTATCAGTTGATGTAGCCTCCAAAACACACAGTAAGGGTAGGGGGAGGCTGTTTCTGAGCCAGATGGCTTCTTCCTGCAGCAAAACCCACTGGAGTCATCCTTCACTGCCCATCCTCCCTGGCAAACAGCATGTCCCCGAGCTGCCCCATTCCCACACTGGCGTAGGGATGCTTGCATTCCCACAGAGCCCAGCAACAGCTCTCAGCCCCCCGCCTCTGCTTCCCAGCTTTCCTGGAAACAGCTTCCTTCATTTAGCATGGGAAGATGGCATTTTTCCTGCTGCTTGACCCCTTGTCTACACAACCATCACCACCTCCTGCTCCTTATCGCTCCTGCCTATTTGCAACAGTAGGAAACCTGACTAGGTGGTGTTGGACCAACGGCATGTTTTGATTTGTTCTGCTTCCTCCATGCAACCACTGAAGCGAAGGGAATGTTCAAACAATCCCGACAGATGTTCCCAAGTGCCCGCAGCTGTCGATTAATGAGGAGCAACTTCGGGATAATTCACTTTAATGTTTAGTCTTTGTTCTGATGGAGATCAAAGTGGTTCCAGCCCTGTATTAGTATGAGATGAGGTAAGGAGGAGGGAAGAAAGTGGGGAGTTTCTCTAATCTATACAATAGCACACACAGTATTTATTAGTTTTGCCTCCAGGAGCTCAAAAACAGTACACCCCTTTGGATGGAGACATCTATTTGGAGTTGCTCAAGTGATGGCAGAGACTGGGAAGGATGTCCTGCACTCCTGAGTTAGTGATAAGATGAATTCCCTGCTTAGCCATGACTTTCCCCTGCAAACCATTCACTGCATCTCGTCGTTTTCCCACCTTTTAATAAAGGCTAGTGCCTCTGTGCAATGCTGCAAGATGCATGAATATGACACAGTGCTTTAGTAATGAGGGACAAAAAACACGTTAGGACAAACATCTGAATTTTGATTCTGAGCTCTTCTCATTGATTCCACAATAACAGCTCATTACCTGCATTTATGTGCAACACCACTCCTGGAAAAAGACCTGACAGTGCTGTCCTAAGACATTGTATTTCTCACTGTTGGACCTGTAGCTGCTTTTGGCCCATGAAATAGCTCTAGCAAGCAGCAAGCCTGCAAAACAGAAGTGTTGGATTGAATCTGACTTCTCCTGTTTTCATGAGGCCACTTGTGATGGAGCCCCATAGAGGGCTTCAGCACTTGATTGCCCTGCCTCTAGCCAGTGAGATAAATTATTACCTAGTTTGCAATCAGGCAGCTTTGGACATCTCCTGTCAGCTTCCTCCCCTCTTCTCCTGTCAAACCTTTCCATTAATTTACCAAATCTCCTTCTGCAGCCTGTAAAATCAGCTCCTGCTTCATGAAGATCCACTTTTTTAAATGCAAACTACTCACCACGGCATGAAAATGCTGCAGAATGACTTATTTACACCCGCGTTTAATAAGATTTAATGATTTTATCTAAGGCTGGTTGGGGGGGTTCATTTACCGCAGATACAGCAAACTCCTAATGTGATTCTTCCAGGTTTGGGGAGAGAGGTGATGGCCTTCCTCTTGCCAGCTACTTAACTTCTTCACAGCGCAGTTCTTTGTTCTGGCTTATATTTAGCATTCAAATGTTAATCCCTAAAGAGGTTGCTAGGATGTGAAGGTACCTTACACGGAGGTTTCTCCCCAGACTACCAGTGTCTCTTTAAATACTGATTTCCATCAGAATTCAGGATTTATCCACGGAAATGTCTGCTGACTTTGAGCTGAACTCTGATTCCTATAAACGGGTATTTTGCCCGGTGAACTATCCTACATTTTCAATTATAACCAAACCTTAAGTTTGTTTTATCAGCAAATCCCTGTCCCCAGCATGATCAGGGCTACATTTGGAAGGATCAATGTTATACCAACAACTGACAGTCCTAGGGGATCCTGATGCACACACATAATGTTTGCAGAGCAGCACAAAAAGTGATTGGACTTTCGCATTAGGAGCACGAGCTCAGCATCCAGCCCCGAATCTTCCATAAGGACTAAGCGTACTTCTGATGGCTCAAACCCCTACCCATTCACTGGGTTGTGCCATCATTCTGATAAGCACAGAAATAAAGAAACCCAAGCAAAACCAAACCAAAACCAACCAACCTCAGCCCAGAGCCTTACTGGTATCAGCCTTTAGGTCCCCGCTTTGCCCAGCTGCTGAAATTGCATCAACAAGATTGAAGAGAAACAAACTACACAGTAGCAAAGGCTCCACAACCCTCAAAATTACATTTGCAAGCAAAACAAAAATGCAAGTAGCCACAATGTGTGAGCTCTGCAAGGAGGGGATGCTCCCACTACAAGTCTTGGGATTAGTTTGGTCCCAGTGGTTGACACTGGTAGCAAACTATACCCCACTCCTGAGTTTTCCTCCTCAGCATCCCAGTACCCCTCCAGGCAGTGGAGGGACTGCTTGCTCTATTTCTCTCCTTCCTGATGAAAAGCCAGAGGAGAAATTTGCTTACGCTAATCAATCCCTGGCACCAGTCATTCGAGACACTAATCCACTCGCAATCTCCGTCAGTCTCTGCATATTTAACAAAAGCAGTGAACACTCTTGGAGGATTATGAAGGCAGTGGCATTGTTGTAGCAGTGTTTTCCTGCTTAAGCTGCAATCACTCTGATGCCCTGTCTCCTAATATTTACATACACTCTCCATATAAACAACCTGCAGGATCGCATCAGACCATGCAAGCATCCTGGTCAGACACCGCTTCCGAAAACACTTGCACCACGTGGTGATTTAATAGATCTCCCCACATTGAATGTGTCTCCATTGCCCACTGCCAAATTGCAGATGGTAATGCTTTATTTATGTAAGGTAGCATCCTTGAAGGTATACATATTGCTTAATGCTCATTAAAGTTACATCTCGTGTTCCAAAGGATTTACAGGTAGCTTGGGCATACACTGCAAGAGATTAAAGACCCAGGCTAGGTTAGGCAAACTCCTGAAAAAGAGCTTAGTAGCTCAGTTTTTCATCACTTTCTGCAAACAGCAAACAAGCAAAGAAACAAAAGGAGTTTTTATCTAGTCTGGTGTATCATTGAAATTTGTTGGTTATCATATCAGAGTTTAAGAAGCAGCAGTAAGAATGTACTCAACCACACGGTGCAAACCCAGGGCAGGCTATATACACCCTGACACATGAGCCCACATGAGACCGATTCCACAGCGCCAATGTAAGGTGAAAACACACCAGCCATAGCTGTTGCCTTGAACTAGCCATTTCCACCTTCCAAGCCTATTTCTTCCACACTAATTACCTTGGGAAGCAGCCACCAAAGAGATTCTGGAAGAAGAAAAGATACGCTCAAATGCCAAGTACACTCTTTAAAGGGTTTAAGTCGCATGCCTCCAAGCTGCACTCATCTCCTCCCAGCCCTTAAACACGAAGGCCTGTTTTACCAGATCTGTGGTGCTGCTTCAGCTAAAGGCAGCCAGTTTGCCTTGCATTATTTCCCAGGAATTGGGCCAACAGTAGGTTAGTATGGAAATGCATTTCCAAGGCACTTTTCCCTCTCCAAAGGACTGCGATTCTCCTCTGAATGTGCTGATTCCTCATTTAACATCAGGTGGTTTGAATCCTACACAGGAGTTTAGTGGAAGGTGTCCCTGGCCATGGCAGGGGGTTAGAACTGGATGATCTTTAAGGTCCCTTCCAACCCAAACCAATCCATGATGCATTAGACAACTGCACAAAATCCATCCTATCCCTATTCCCCTGCTTTGACAAGCTGTCCACCTGACCTGTGAGAACAACCAACAATATACAGGAGCCCCTTTGGAGCCGCCTGCCCATTTTTATCTCCAGCACTTGAATTCTCTACTAGCCAGCACCCCTCATCCCCCTTATATGCTGAAATATATTAGGGATAAAACCAACCCAACTGATCATACAACTGAGAGCACAATGAGCTATTCACACATCCAGGGCAAATCTCAGAGCCTGAAAAATGGGAATTTTGGCATCAGTTTGGAGGCTGGTGTGACAGCACCTTCCTTTTCTGTTTATTTATTTCTGAAGCTGTGCACTGCGTTCAGCACAGACGTAACACATTCGTTTGAGGATAAAGCTGCCAGGCCTGCCTCCCTCTCATTTCAACCTCAGTCTTGGGGGTATCCCTTTCCCATCCCACATACCTTACATGAGAAAACAGCAAGTTCCATTTTGAACTGACATTTTATGTCAATACAGACAGCTTGCTGCTTTTCTAAGCAATGATGCAGTCGGGAAGAAATGTTCAGCTGTGCTTCCTGCCTGTTGGATCTTCTCCACACTGTTTGAAAGGCTCTTCCCTGCAAAAATCCCCAGTCCTCCTTCCCACCTCACACCTGACTGCAGCAGAAGACCACTGCATTTCCAGTCCTTTTAATGCCTCTAACTTGGTGTTTGCCATTTCTTCCTCATGCTGACAGCATCTGGGTGTCAAGGCCTCCCCTTTGAGCATCAGCCAGAGAAAGTATTTTCCACTCATTCAGTCTGGCATGGCGCTGGATACACCAACAGCCTGCAGTCCTCAAATCCCCTCTCCTCCCAGCTGATCAAGCTGCTATACACACACATAGTTCTCCATCCCAAATACAGCATCTGCCATAGAATCAGTCTTTGGAACACAGGTGGAAAGTTTCTGCTGTTCAGGCATTTCTGTGCAAAGGAAAATCTCCCATTGCTTTGCAGCTCCTATCATCCTGCTCCAGGGCTCCCAGCTCAGCCAATGGCACCCGGGAAATATCTGTTCTAATTTTATTTTTTTTTTCTTTTTTTTCATGTTTTTGGTTTGTTTTTTTTTTTTTTTTTTTTTAAAAAAAATCAAGAAGTCTGGAGGAAAACCTCAGGACAATTAAACAGAAACATAATCAATGATTTTGGCTCCTCTGCAAAGGAAAGCAGGAGTAAGAGAATGTCTGAAAAGCAACAGTTCCCCAAGAACTGTCTGAGCAACCCCTTGCACTCCCAAAAGCCAGCAAAACACTCACTGTGCAAGAGCAGTTTCCACATCTTTTGTGATGTCTCTTCAATCTCCCTTTGCCTGGCTGCTGCTCAAGTACAGACTACGCTGCACGGTGGAGTGCACTGACCCACTAGTAGTGGGGAAGCCCATCCTAAATTCCTGAAACAAGAAGAGGCCTGGGAATCACCGACGATGGCAGGCAAGCTGCTGGGAACCTCATGCTGATAACAGTATCTGTACCAAACATTTAGGAAAGTGCTGCACTTTCTTCTGTGGAATAGATTTAATCTGGTCTAATAATGGCTGAGACTTCATGAAGAAAAGGAAATTGAAAACAAAACTTCTGTTGCTCCACTTCCTCCTATTGCAAACACCATAGGAGAAAAGTATTTGCTCTTGACAATAGTCATTCTTTGCACTGACCCAAATCTCACTGAGGTTTATGGGAACACTTGCTCTAGCTTTGGATCAAATCTGCCTTTTACTACTCACAGAACATGGCCAGACATTTAGGGTGCTAGCCTAGGAGCTGACAGACCTCTACTAGTGAGCACGGCTTGATGACAGGATCCTTGCACCTCTTTCCATCCATGTCCTCCCTTTGAGGTCTCTCACTCTAAAGGGATGCTCAGCCCTTGGCCATGTACAGATCACAGCTCCACCTGCTTTACTGAGACAGTGGCAGGAATGTGCTGAGGTTCTATGGGCAATGTGGTGTTGGGGTCCAGATGTGCTCTACTCCATGGCAATGTTAAATTCTCAACAGGCTCCATACAAACTTCTCGGCAAGAGAAATTTGGGAAGTCTTAACACATACTATGTATGGGTGACACAGCACTATGTTCTGACAAAACATCTCAGAGCAGGCCCAGACAAACCCCTCTAAGTGTCCTGCCCCATTCACCCCAAAGGGTGAAGTCTGAGAGATGCCAGATGCTAGTCTGTTCTGGGGGATGGGAAGGCTGCCTGGATGCAGGATAATCCCCCAATCTACAATTACTTCTAATATAATTTCTAGTAATCGGCTGCGTTATAATCACAAACCCTGGAGGCTGGATCCAGAGGACTACGCTCCTGATAGAGTGATATTCAGCATGTCATCCCGAGTGTCCAGCCTTCCCTCCACTTCCCAAACTTACAGGCCATGCGGAGATTCCTCTCAAAGCTGGAAGCCATGGGGAGCTGCCAGCCCCTCTAGTGCTGCTTTCATAAGAGTACTTTCCTTGGTGCCAGGGACCCTGTCTCTGAAGAGCCTTTTTCTGTCCAGGGGAGAGAACAGCTGCTGCTATCATTATGGGCTTCTCTCCCTTAATTACGTGTCTACAATCACAGAGGAAAGACGAAAACAAAGCCCTTTTCCAGCCCTCCAGGAGAGGGAAGGATGTAGGCTCTATAAGAAGACAGCAATTCTACTCCACAGTAGACCTGGGACTGCCTTATAGGTTGGGAAGTGAATTAGAAGCATCTAAATATCCTATTACCATTCAAACATATCAGAATGGCCCAGTTAAAGGTATTTAGTGGGAGGCAGCCCTCACTTGGAGGAAACAATCTTAGTGGGACAGGTAGGATGAACCTAGAAAGGTGCAAGACACCCTGTTGTGACTGAAACAGTACCTCTAAAACTGTTCCTGTACTCATCTTCTTCCCCGGTGCTCAACCACCTTTCAGGAGCTGCTGTGGCTCTGTAAGGTCACTCTCCTGGGAGTAATGGCTTAGTGGTAAATGCCCAATTCCCACTTTGTTCAGAGATGTTCTCCTCCGCATTTGCTACTGCTTGTCAGGGCTCATGTTTAGAAGAGGCTGGAGGTTCAGGTTGGTTTGGTTCTTGTTGGTTGGTTTAAAACAAACAAAATTAACTTTGTTTTTAAAATTATTACATGCCTCTTAATTCCCAAACCTGTCCCTTCAAGCTGCTTTTCTTTGTAAATATTCCTTCTTCCTGCTTAGACAAAAAAGAGGTTGCACAGAACCAAGTAACTGTGAATGTCAGAGTAGTATTCCTAAAATTCACTCTGATACTCTCTCTCTCTGGCTCCTGCCCCTCTGCAAGGTGGCTCTATTAATGGATTCACTGGGACTCTCATTTCCCTGACTCTGCTTCCAGCCATCACCTCATGGAAGAAGTTAACCCCTTAAGACCGCTCAGAAAATGAAACAAGATTCAGACAAACTATTCTGGCTGAACCTCAGCTGGATTAAGGGGTTTACAGAGCTTGTTACCACCCATATGCTGCAAGTCCTGCCAGCCAAGCTGCCAGTGCTAGCATTTCCAAGCCCAGTCCTGTTAAGTGATCCACATTAAGGTACTCATGCTTTAAAAATAATACAGCTGAAAGAACTGGTACAGGGAGGAATCCTACAGAGCCTCCAGACAGGAGGCTGGAAACTGTCATTTCCAAACCACCTGCTTCTTATATTGTCATTCCATACGGTTTATCTTTACTGCAAAGTCCTGCTAAGTGAAATTGGTCAGAAAGCTTTTGACAGACCAGTGTGCCGCTAGAAACATGCAGCAGATGAAGTCAGGAGGCTTTATAAGACTATGGCTGCTTATACTTAGAGTTTTGGGAAGGGGGAAAAGAAGGACAAGATGTTGAAAATTCTCTTTCTTGGAATTTCAAACTGGAACACGTGATTATTTTGAGGCTTGGAAAAGCTTTGTCACTTTCATGGGATGAATTTTCATACTGCACGATATATCAGCCATATAAAAAAACCAAAGAGGTAATAAAAGCACTGATCTCTCAGGCATTTTGTTCTCAAAATATTCTCTTGTGGTAAATTTCACCATTTGCCACATTCTCCTCCATGCAGAGGAATGGAGACCCAATTCCATGAAAACCCGACACCACGCAGGAAGCAGAGCTGCTGTCTCCAGCCCCGGATCCTGCAGGATCTCGCTTGGCTGGCCTGCAGGAACTGCCACATGTTTCAGCTGGTGTGGCTTTGGATGATGATCTCCTTTTATTATTTTTGGCAGTGTTTGTCGTATTCTTTTGGACTGTAATTACATTTTCCAGGGCAGGCTTTCTGCCAGAGCTCACAACGATGACCAACAGGCCCTTTTTAACCACCTGCTATGATTCCAGCCTTGATTAGTCATTAATGTGCTGTTGAAACCCACTGCAAGTACCACCCTTTCTGGTTATGTTACCAGTCTGGCTTTGGGGAGAGGCAGGCTTGAAAGGAGAACAGGGAAATACTGTAAGCAACGAAGGCAGAAATTTGAAGTGTCTGAAGCCACAGAGATTATGTACAATGGTACTTTGTGAATACTCAGACTGCACCAGCCTTGTCCCCACTGTTCCCACATCAGCTGGGATTGAGCAGCTTTGATTTGTTACGTACAAACCTGATGATAACAATAACAAAAATGGAAATAAAAACTTCTTGTAAAAACCTGGGGTCTTTTTCAGGAGACAAATATCAGGCTCCCACTTTCTTCATGTGCTCTGGCTGGCTCTGGAGAAAAAGATAGGTTTGAAAGCATTGGGTTTCTGCAGGTATATGGGCACCTTTTGACTGCCTCCTCCTTAACAAATGGGGTTCATGGACTCACTGATACCTGACAGAGAATAGGGGTCTTAAACACACTAAATTCTTATGACTGGCATGAATATGTGGTCATGGAGATCAGCAACAGCTCTGTGCAAGCTCCAAAGGTCAAGTAGCAACAGTCTGGCCTCAAATGTTGTCTGTATTTATAGGTATCATAGATGCTTATTATGTGGCATCACAGAGAGATCTCAAGGCACAGTAGAAGTTCATCTATGGGTCGGTAGGATGAAGCAAGCTTGCCTTGGCAGGAAAACAGGTCTTTCAGTCTAAAGAAAACCTCTCATTTCCTCCATCCTCTAATTTTCACTCTCTAATTTTTACCATCTCCTAGTTCCCAAAAAAAGAAATGATGTTTCCTGACACAGGGGGGATCAAGCCTTGCACAAGGGAGATTCACACTCTCTTGCTGAAGGGGAGTAAGAGGCTCCTGTCACTGCACATCATACAATTCAGGTATTTTCTTCACGAAACCAGTTAAGACAGAGGATCGAGGCAATAAGAGGCTAAGGAACATGACCAAGGACATTCTCAGGGGTTTAGGTAACCAAGATCCTAAGACTACATCTCCTGTCTCCAGCACTGCTACCAAGAAATGCCAAGATTCCACATTAGATACTTTACAGTCTGCTCTGGTGGCTCCCTTCTCATAGTGTGTGCAGTCACCTATTGAACTCTATGTCCTTCTCCTTTTAATAATCATCAAGTCTTAATTTTATCTTCAATCATCAACCACAGAAACAAGTCAAGGGCTTGGCACGCAGCGCAAGCATAAAGGACACAGACACATGGCACCTTCACAGAGCAGCGGCCCTAAAGCCAGTAATCACAATTATACAAAACATGAATTCCTATTCTCCACAGATACCAAGTTTTATAGAAAACACAACTGACAACATTGCTGATGTCCCGAACAGGAGCTAAACCCCAGCAAAACACCCACTTATCCTGACTTAGGATTTCTTTGTAGGCTTTGTCATGAATATGTATTGTCCAGGCTGTATTAAGCTCCTTGACACCTCTTGCATTCCTGCAAAGCCATCAGGATCTCTCCAGCAAAGCTTCTCACAGCATCCTCCCAGACTCTCCGCAGGCTGCTGGGGCTGGTTTGCAGCTTCCCCCTGAGTAAACCTCAATAAAGTTATCCACAAGATCTTGATAAAAAATTAATGCGATGCTCTGCCATATGCCACCAAATCTGCACCGTGTGGGAGATGGGATATATGAAAATTACAATCTTAGTTTTATGGTAAAGCATCACCAACGAAATGGCCACTTCGGGAGAACATTCTGCCTTCACTTTCACTCTGTTCTTTTATCATCTCCCAGAAGGTTTTTATTATGAAAGCCAGCAATATGTTTAAAAGGATCCATGGTGGACAAATAGAAAGCACTTGGTATTTACTTTGGCCATTTCTGCTTTGCAAAGCAGACACATGCCTGTCAGACAGCACCATCCTCCACCACTGCCAGCATAACCTGAACCATGGGGAGAAGGGGACTTTACATTACTCTGTCTGTGCTCCCTTCCTCAGTAAAACTGCAACTGTGAACACATCTTTAAGTTAATTCCTTTAATCACTTTTTCCTTTACAGAGTCAAATCCATTATTTGCTCAGGTTAGCGCTCCATGGAGATAAACACCTACAAACATCGTGGTGGTTCATCGGTGCGTACCACATAGCCAGGAGATGCAAAGAAACTTACAGAGGTTTAAGTGTCTCTCTGTAAGTTTGGCAAAGCAGTTCAGTAAAATGAAAAGATTTTTCCATCCCTGTGGAAATACTTCCTGCAGTCCAATGTCAAGACAAATCATCAAACCTTGCGATTAATTTTTGATTTGCTAAAAGGAACGTTTTCAAAATACTTCACTGAAATTATTGAAACATTTTGCATCTGTAGAGGGGAAAACCAGCTACCTAGAGTTTATTTCATCTCATTAGCATATTACAGTAAATGACTCTTTTGCCCCCATCAAATGGCATAATGCAATCACTCTGCAAGTTCTAGTGTGCAAACCTGATGGGTCTTACTTTCCCTCATGAAAGACGCAGGGATGACCAACAGGGTTTCTGATCTGAAAGATCAGACCTTTGGAAATGTCCTCAAACAGAAAGCTTTAATCATTTCATCATTGCCTTTTGGCAAGATGATGCAAAAGGCTGAGGCAGGGAAGGAAATTACCTGGGCATTAAAATCATAGACTGTAATAAACTCCAGTGCATTAGTTGAAGCCTTTAGGCAAATTATTATAGCTTACCACTTAGGAAAGAGAAAAGTTTTCTTTCCTGCTGAATGACCATCAACCACGTAATACTAACGGGTTAGCAGCCATCTGGAACGATAACTGAAGTGTGTGTCACAAAGTACTGTTTGGCAATATACAATTTTCAGAGTCCAAACAGATTAGAGTCCATCTAGGTCATTACTACAGGAAAGTGTACCGTTGCTCAGCAAAATCATGGCAAAGCTCTATTGGGTCACATCCATTTTATCACCAAAGTCAGTGTAGAACTGCTCTTCCTGGCTTTTACAAGGAGGTAATTCTCAGATGTCTACATGCACAATTTTACTATGCAAACCTGAGCATTTATGCTTATTGTTAATACTGAACTAATGAATAAGTGGAGAAAAGGAAGATAGGGAAAAAAAGTGTACTTGATGTTGTATGTGAAAGCTACTGTTCCTTTCAACAGCAAGTGCCGTAATACAAATAAAAGGTGCTGACTGATACAGTCTGAAAGTATAAAACCCTTCTGGGGACAGAGAGATCTATGATACCGTTCATAAAGGGCCCTTCATTCATCCTGAGGTGACAACACTACACATGCACTGCTGCAGAAGGTGGGTTTAATCCTGCCTTTTGACTGCTCACTAGCACTGATCCTGCTTTCTGCACGTGGCTTGATAAGAAGCATGCTGCAGCAACCCTGGTTAGTGAAGGCAGGCAGTGAACAAAGCCCTAGCACACCAACCACTGCTCTGTGCCATTTCTCTCCACCATGGTCAGCAGAGGAAAGTGCTTGCGGTCCTGCCACAGCAAGAAAAGATAACATGGAGGAAAACAGGTCACTTCTTGGTGCATGGAGGAGACAAGCCTTTATAGCACTTTAGTATGGGCATTTGAAATAGTTCTGGGCTTGCACATGAGTGTTGGAGATAGAGAAAGGTTTTAATGGGTTTGAAATGGGGAAAAGGAGTTTAATGAGAAACATCCTGCATATGACAGATACAACACCTATGGATATTCTCTTCTGCCCCTGGAGATGGGCAATGAAAGCCCATCCGCTTGCATAGGGAAGCTTGCTCTCAGTCCACTATTCTCACAACTTTTGTCATAGTGACTGAGATCTGAAAAACGCTTCAGACTGAGCAACTCCACTTCCAAAACTCCTGATGTTCCTGACCCAGCACTTCCAGAATAAATGCCCAGTGTGGACTATTTATTTCTGTTGTTCTGTTTCATTGCCATGAGCAAAAATATCTAACACCAAACCTACGCTACAAAATTTGTCAAAGGAAAGTGATGCAGCGTTGCCATTCCTAGACCAGGCATTACGGCATTCCTTCCTCACCTGCCTCCAAAAGATCACATTTCAGTTCCTTCCCTTGCCAGGAGAGCCTGCACCACTGCTTGTCTGATCCCAGATTTCACATGTGCCTATTCCCTGTATTGAAACCACAGGTTCCCAAACTGCTGGCTCAAGATGTGAATTTCATAGCTCAGGAAGCAAGCTGGAAAAGAGGAAAAGTAGCAGCAGCATTCAGAAAAATCACCTTTGTTTCCTACTGAAAAATGTCCCCTTTTCACTAAAAAGTGCATGCAGACTTTCTCAGATACACCTATATAAGAAGCTTGAGTAAGCTGAGCTCTCCAAAATGTGTCATGCCAGACCCAAATCACAGGGCTGTGATGTCACACACCAACAGCAGCTCAACTCCCAAGACGTGCCTTTTTTTTTTGCACCAAAATAACAGTTAAGCCTGAGCAGGAAGTTCTGCAATACTCATAACAACGGAATTAGAGGTAACACTTAATCCTCATTACTCACTTTGGTATTTAGGTAGCATACTGTCTGGCTCGTGAATAATCCAGAGGCAGAAGGCAAAAGAAGTTAATGTATCTGCTGTCATTTCAGGAAAGTGACTCTGCGCTGCCTATTGGCCCCGTGTAATCTCTGTGGGCAGAGGGAATGCAAATTCCCTTTACCTGTCATTGTAAGAAAAAGTAGAGCTGACATGAATGAAGAAGAGAGCAGAGAGTTCCACATTCTGCTTCCAGCTACCTGGAGACATATTTACAACATGCAAGTTGCACTGAAACTTCCCTGCCTATTTAAGGACAGTTTGGAGGGTAGCTCTCCATGTCAACATCACCATGTCCACCCAATGGCAAGAAAAAATGCTGTTGCAAGACTCGAGCCACAGACAACTATTCTCTTTCATGTGCAGCTGTGACTCCTTTTTGCTTTTCATTACTTCTTTTGTGAGCAGGAAGGGCAGGCCAGCTGGCTGAGCCATTGGATGCAAAGGTATCTGACCTCTTTCAAGTCAAGAGGAATCCGATGAGCAAAGACCTGTTTGGTCACCTGGCTCATTTTGGGTTAGGGAGGGATCAGATGAGCAACTCAGTCTGCTGGGATCAAGGGTCAGCATCTCCTAAATACCAGCTACAGGAATAAACACAGCTGACACAGTAGAGGCTAGACAAGGTCACATCTCTGTGGCCTCAGCTCAGTAGTAACACTCATTTCAGCGACTGCACATTCCACAGTCTGATTTCAAGGCATTTTGCAGAAAGAAAAAAAGAAGGCAAAATATTCCTTTCTTCCCTCTGAAGACAGAAGAAATTGAGCCCATTATACCTGCCTCACTTCCCACTGACAGCAAATGGCAGAGGAGACAACACAAGCCAAGCTTTCTGGGCTCTCCCCAGCACGCCACCACCACCAAACATCTCACATGTCGTGCTGCGTAGCAAGCTACTGTCCTTTTTGTGTTGCATCTCCTCTTTGTTTCTCCTAAAAGGACAGGAAAATAGCTGCCAAGCTGAGGATCCATCTGCCCCCATCACACAGACTTCCTTACCCTCCAGCCATGCTCTCTCCTTTCTCTCTCCTGGATGGAAAGCTCCTGCCTCATCCCACTGTCATGACCAAGGCACTTTGCTTCCACTCAGCACACTAAAGCCCTTCAAGAGTGGAAGCTGCTGCATTCTGATAAAGCCAGCAAGAACCAGGATTTTGAGCAGAGGCTTTGAGTTTACTGTCTAAGGCATCAGGCAGCCAGGCTGTCAGCCTGCCAAGCAGTGATACAGAGGGGGCATCCGCTCAGGCCCATTAAAAAATGGACTGCCAACGACTAAAACCCTTCAAAGCATTGCAGGGAAAACATTTTTCCTTCTTATTTTTAGGAGTATAAAGATTCATGTTCCGGTGCTGTCACTCGATACCCTGTAAATGAGGACAGGTTGGGTACTAGCAGGCACCTCACAGGTTCTGCAAGTCATCTCAGTAATGGGTTGACAAGGGCACGAGTTTGGGATATTGCCACCACAGAGAGGGCTGTGATGCTGTGACTACAGCACAGTTGCTCCAGCTGGCTTCCAGCCTGCCAGCACTTGTATCCCTGCACTTGCAGACTGCAAAGGGTCACAAAACTGATCTCCAGAGCAAAACAAACGGTAAAAGTAAAACCTGACTCTCAGCTTGTGAGGTTCTTGCATGCATCAGGTGAGTTTAAAAGCAGTTCAGCTACATGACACATCGCAGAGCAGCCTCTCTGTCGTAAAATGACATGTGGTGGAGGTCAGTGCTCAGGTATCTCCATCTGCTTGTGAAATGCCTTACACATGTGGGATAGCAGGCACACGACAGCTCTCTAGTTTGTGCAGAGTGCTGCAAGGCAGCAGAGAAGGAGGAAAAGGAGATTCACTCATCAACATGCAAGAGTGTCAAACTGCCAGAGCCCGTCCTTTCCACCACTGGATTTTTCCCCGTGGAGCCAGAGATACGTAACCACGGAATAAAGCAGGATTTCCACCTCTGGCATTAAAATGCAAAGAAATGAGCAAAAAGCCTACTGCTTACTCACAGCTCCTTTGTGCCATCCCTGTCGTGTGGGCAGCAGAAGCTGACTGCAGATTGCTAACAGTAGTCACCACTGCCGTCTTCACAACTGCCATTTGCAACTGATTAATTAACGCTGCTTGGGTACAGTCTGTAATGTTAATTAAGCTAAGGGGGAATTTCAGAAAGCAGTAGTGACGAGTGCTGCAGGGCACTAGAAGGGGCAGAACGTGGCTGTCTTTCCCCTCCAGAAACAGCGCAAACAAGCAAACAAGTAAAGTATAGACCTGAACAAAACGGGTCCTGATACATTTTTAAACAGATTGCATTTGGTTAATTTGGTTAAATGCTATGCAATTTAATTTCCAGGGTTACAGGCAAGAATAATACAGTCCTGCTGTGTTGTCTTCATCTGTCTTCTAATAAACTGATTACAGCCCAACACTTTAAAGCCCTGTGCACCATTATCTATTATTCAGGTCCCTAAAAGATGTTAATTAACCCGCATGTTCTGAGAAGCTCCATTGTAACACATACAATAGGGAGCCACATGGCACAGTCAAAGCACGTGTTGCTTGCTCGTTTTGACTTAATTACATGGGCATGACGCCAAGGTGGTTCTGGAGGAGAAAGCACAGTATTGCGGAGACAATGTCCAGATGCACACATCAGTTTACAGGTCACTAATTTACCAGGAAAAAGAAACTAAACAAATCCATCTTTCTCTGTTCTTACACAACAAAAACATAGTCAGAACTAGGTTATGTCAGGCAAATCTAATACTAACCAAGACAAGTTTGTGTTCAAAGAGCAGCACTCAAAGAGCTGATCCTGCCACGCAGGAAGGCCTGCAAATCAAGTGCTTTTTAGGTTGAAATGCGAACTATAACTAAAGCAACTGTGGAAAGAGATGAATGGGGTTCCTTCAGCACTGAGAAAGAGAAGAGGAAAGACTCAGAACAAGAAACCTCTTCGTCAGCTCCTGCAGCTATAGCACATGCATGCCCATCACAGATGAAGATTCCGGAGAAGATGGTTTACCCTGACCTGCACCAAGCACACACAAAACAAAATCTTTCCTATCTCAAAGTTAAACACACTTAGTGATGACAAAAGACTCTTTCAGACTATACAATCACGTCTTTCCAGATTGCAAGACATTGCAAGGGAGTATGTGACAACACTAAGAATTATGTTGCTATTTGAACGTTTGAACATGAGAAAATAACATGTGTTCAACAAAAAACACTAAGCCACAGCAATATGTGCTGAAAATGATTATTCTTCTTAAAATCTATGCTTTGCATGGAAAAAAATCTACACTTTGCATGGAAAATATGGGGTCAGGTTTTGAAAGCTGACAAAGCTGTATGCACTAACCCAATACAGTACAAAGGGATCTGATCAGCTGGTGATGCTCAGTTTCCAACAGTGCAGGGCCCAGATTGAACAACACATCAGGTAGACCATCCAACCCTCTGTAAAGCCTGAAGTACTTAAACTGTCTCTTTTAAACCCAGCCATCAAACACAGAGGTAAAGTCAGTGCAAACCAGGAAGGTTTCTGAACTGTTGGGAGCTGGTTTCCCAGCAAAGGGTCTCTGTTTTATGCTATGGGCAGCTCATGCTGCACTGATAACACTGTGCTGAGCATCTGAGTACTGTACGGATTAAACCACATTACCTGTGAAACTGAGATGATGAATAGCAACATAAATCACTTACAGGTGTTAATACTGACTTGGGACCTGTCAAATCATTACCAGAGATAAGCAAACATCACCTTTATAATAGATCAAATAGGATGAAAGCCATTACACTAACTCACCTCTCCCTTTTCCAAACCTCTCCCTTTTCCTTTTTTTTATACTTTCAGAAGAAAATAAAAGGAAACAAAACTAAATAAACCAAAAAAGACCACCACACACATACAAAACCCAGCCAAAAAAACCACCCCAAATTCCAAAACCCCAGCCCAAAACCCCAGCCTTTTCGTGCAAGGCTCCAAGGCTCATGGGCAGGTGAAGTTGCAAGAGAAGCACTTCAATCCCTGCTAGGAACTGGCCCTTGTTTAAAGGAGTCATAAAAGGCAGCTTACAGAAAATGAACTCAAAGCACTCTGGTGCAGCCAGGCACCTGGCTCAGAGCTTGCTGATAAGGGCAGGACTTTGTGCTGGAGCAGGAACTGACTCTGTCCCCCAGGGCCTTCATATTCTGTTTCTCTGCCATAAATCTGAGCCAGCTCCATAAATCTGCTAACACAAACTGCCGGTGGGAGTTATGCAAACACGATACATGCAACTGGAGGTTTGGAGAGAGCCTACCTTTCTGTTCATCTCCTGAACTGCTGATGTTGTGTTGGGTTCTGTTTTAAAGCCATTTAAGAGCTGCTACATCTGCCAAGCGCGCATTTCAGCCAGCACAGCCTTTGGGAGCATATTACTTTGTGGGCTGTATTTTATGGCCACCCAAGACCTTCGTGATAGGGTTTCAGATGTCTCTGGTGTAAGGATTTTGTACTTAACCACAGAAGGACAATTTGTTCCTTGTTCTCAGAAAGAAGGAACTTGAAGATGTGACAAAATTTGTATTAGAATTTAATGCTAAATATAAGAATCTGAAAGTGTTACTTAACTCAAGCTGTCCTTAAGCCCTTGTGTGTTGTAGAGAACCAAGTATCAGGGACAAGTAATCCCATGTATATTTATCACAGATCTCAAACACATGGAAATTTGGAGAGGAAAAGTTAGTTTGAGGCTCCCTTTCATTTACCCTTGCTTTTTCCAATATAAATGTCAAGCTCTCCCTGTGCTCCCTCTGAAGCTGTAGTATGCAGCCTTACAGATGAACCACTGGACTGAAGAGATCATGGCTTTGCCCCTCCTCCTTAAATAAGGGTAAAAAAAGGAAGAGCTTGGTAGTTGCTGAGCCATACACTCAGCAACTTAGGAAGTACCCACTGGAGGTTTATCCTACTGGCAGAACTGCAAACATGAAGCAGATCCCGTGTTGGTAAGGGAATGCTGCTCAGCATCACCAGGATTTTATTCCATCTCATGTCGACCCTTCTGCAACACCCACCCAGCAATTTCTACCACTGACAATGGCAGTGTTTTTGTAATCAACCGATATCAATGCAGATGCTATTAATATGCCTGTGTATATCAGTGTAAGTAATGGAGCAGTGTTAATTGAATGGCTCAGTGCTCATTTCATCACACGTTAACACTGATGAAAGTTACATAATTCAGTTCCCAGGGAACATTTTCCCATATACTATAAACTCCATTAAGGAAATAAAAAAGCCAAGACAAAGCAAAACAGAAGATCAGAAGGCTGAAAGCTCCCAGCAGCTTCTCCCCTTTTGGAGGGCCGTTATTCAATCAGATTTTATTTCCATTATTTATCATATGGAAGCAACTGCGCTGTTTCAGTTGCTCTAGCTTAAAATCTAATAAAATATGGTTGTGACACAACAATACCTGGGTCCTCCAGCCAAACCCTGCATTTCAGTGTCAGGATGTACAAAAGATTAATCATCCGATGCAGCTGCCGCCACCTTTGTGAACAGAGCATATATTTATTTCACTGCGCCCTGGCACATCTCTTCTCCTGAGGGCTTTTATTAACAAGAGCCTGTGAATTACTGAACTGTGAGGTTTGCAAGCCAGAAATTTGACCCAATACCCAGGTTCATAATGCTCTTGGAAAATATTTAAATCAATGAGCAGACCCATACCCTTAAATCACAGCAAAATCACACCTGACACACCATTATAGGATAACTCTTTCATAAGAAGATGTGGCTGATAAAGCTTAGCTCCTGGCATCATTATTTGCAACTTTTTCTAACTGAGGAGGCCAGGTTCCTGCTTATGAATTAGGTCAACAGACAAAGGCAGAAAACATTTGGGTTCACAGACCTCTTTTTAGGCTTCACCTTTGGGTCATGAGACTCATTAAGGAGAATTCAACTGTGCAGTAATAACACATGCATTGCTTGGAGGAGAATGCCAAAGGGAAATCTTTGGTGTTGCTGACCATGCACCCGAGCTGCTAAGCCCAGGTCTAGGCTCTTGTGTTGGCCTGGCACAGCAGTAGGAACCCAGCAGAAGTGTGGTTCCAGCTCCTTGGAGTGCCTTAGCTTTCAGACCAAGCTCATCTCTGTCCATTCCAGACTTTAAGAGAAAGGAATACAGACACACAAAGCAGGATAATAAGAACATGTCTTTCGGCTGCAGTGTCAGTCCTGATTAGAATTAGGTCATTAAAGAATAGCTATTTCAGTCATTATATCAAATTACAAAAAGGAATCAGTCTCTAAAAATAAAGCTTCAAGTGCCTGGACTATATTAAAGGCAGATAATTAACAATCAAATAGAAGAGGCCATTTTCCCCATCATGTTGAGTCCTGATCTCCCGCTGATACAAATCACTCAAGTGCATCGCTAACATGGTAGCCCCATGCAAAGGACAGCAGCCACAGCTCCTCAGTGATGATACCAATATACCAGTAACCTCTTTCTTGGAGCTTTTGGAAACAAACAACACCACAGCACTTCAGTGTTCTTTGCTGCTGAAGGAAACTTGTCTGCACTGAATTCACAGCTACAATTGACCCACGAATTAGCCAAATACCTGTTCTCTCTCCAGCTCAGGTGCATCCCTCCTATTCAGACACAAAAGTGATGCACCTTATTTACAGATATTCCATACTCCAAGGACTGAGAAACATGCTCAGAGACAGTTCAGCCCACCTGAGACACAAACCATCCTCTGGCAATGCCCACCTCTTTCCACAGGCTTCACAGCCTGCCTTCTATCTCTGACAAAAGTGCCAGACATTGAGACTGTCCCTCCAGATGAGGATGCCTCAAGGTGACCCTTCATCCCAACTTTAGCAGGGACCGTCAACCCAAACTTCCTGGTGAGAGTCAGGAGCAAAACACCTTCGGAACAAGAAGGTGGGAAACAGATTGCACAGCCAGCGATGGGCAGAGCCTCAAAGCTTGTTTGATGTATGTAAACATACCAAAGATCAGACGTATCTTTGAAGCACTTGGAATTGCAAAGCTGGAGTGGAGTCTCATAAAAATAATCTTTTTCGTGGTACATCTTGTTCTTCCTATTTCTGAATGTGATGGGAACACTGCAAGAACAGCCTCTGTCATTGCAGTGTAGCATATTGTATTCCCAGGTCATGCAGCAACAGAAAGCAGAAGTGAATGGATTAAAAAAAGCGTAACACTTTGGTATTATCACCCTCAAAAAGACTCTATGCTTAAAGAAAAAAAGGTCAAAAGGTCCTAATATGCCATCTGAAAGATTTTCACACCCATTTTATCATCAGAGCATTTCTCTTGAGGACAATTTCACAGGGAGGACCTAAAAGCTAAATGAGAGCTGAGAAATTCATCCACATTGGGGTGAATACCCTCCGTCTCACCTTCTTCTCCAGAACAGCGTGGATGCCATTTATCTCTGCAAACTCAAGAGAGAGGGCTGGAGAGATCCAACCCATCTATGATGAAGGAGCAGCAGCAACCACATCAGGAAGAGCAAAGCAGAATCCAACCACTGATGGGGCAGTTCTTGACATGTGAACTTAAAAGCTGTGTCTACTGCCTTCTTTCCCATTCCTCCCCCAAAAAACCCCTTTCCTACACCATTACCTCTTGCTCATTAAAAAAAGAGTACAGATATAAAAAAAGACAAAGTTCATAGCACCTTTGGGAGATTCATGTAAAGCCAAAGGGATCACTGTGAACATACACCAGACAGCCTGCACAAGCACTGAGAGCCTCAAGTTTCCACATCACCCCAGTGCATCTGTTCAAGCTATGGCACTTTTAAATGAACATCTACGTCTGGACTGAAAGCTTTCCTATGACAATGAGCTGTTCAGCAAATTGTTTCAATGGTTAATTAGCCTCAGTGTAGACAAATGCATCATTTGCTTCCTATTTCAACATGCCCATCTTCAGCTTTCAACCACTAGGCCTCGTTCAACCATCTCCTGCTCAACCAAAACACCTACTGCAATTGGATATTTGTCATTTGTTGCGTGCTTGTGTACCACAGCAAAAGGCAATGCAGAATATGAGATTTTAAAAGGCAGGAGATGGGACAACACAGACAAGTGTGTATCTCTCAAGCTGGAATACTGACATTTGCCAGCCCTCCCTGCCCTCATCCCGAGCCCTGGTCAGGCACAAAGTGCCAGAACAGCAATCAGCTTCAATACAAACAATGCCCCAGCTCAACACAAGTTCCTTTATGGGGCATAACAGCACTTCATGAAATCTATTAAGTAACTTTGGGAGCCTTTGTGCTGCAGCTTTCAAGCTCCCTGTCTGGAGGGAGTGGGAACCCCCGTCTGTGAGGCTGGGAAATGTGAATGCTCTGAAGCATGGCTTGAAGCATGCTTATGCTCCTGATCGTATGGCTAAGTGAAGCATCCTTTTCCATGTAGGCATTACTGTCCCTCAGGTAGTGACAGAGTGAGGCAGAGCAAGCCAGCTCATAGCATCAGTTCAGAAGAGGTTTCTACTGTGCTCTGCCCATTGCTTACTGATGACAAGTTGCCTCAGTTTCTCTCACTGTTAAACCAAGGTGAAGATTTGGTGATGAACTACCTTAAGACAGAGATATTACCACCAGTCAAGTGAGGAAAAGGAAGTGTAGTTGAACCCAATGCTCATTACCAAAGCTACAAAGAAGAATGATCAAAGTTTCCTTGAATGCCACCAACCTGGTCCCCTCTTCATCAACCCCTTTTCCAGCCACACTCTGCTCTTCATTTCCCAGGGCCAAGCTGTCATTACCTGGACATTTAAGAGCGTTTGGATGAAAACCCCAGGCAAAGAGCAGACTTGATGGGGACCAGACACTTGCAGTCCAACAAGCTGCTCAAGATGACCAAGCCCTGGGTTAAAAGTGTGAACATACTGAGATACACTTACAGGAAAGATGGCAAGGATGAATCAGATAAGACTTAAAATGAGAAGAACCATCTGCAGAAAACCCTTAAGCAGAGGTGCCCAGGCAGGTAACACAGTTTGTGACAGCAGCTTTTTCAGCCCATTTTTCAGGTTCTGTTTGAACCATCCTCTCTCTCCCTTAGAGGATCATTATCTTACAACCTCCCCTCTCACTTTTAGCCAAGCTCCCTTCATTGTTCTCCATCTCCTCACACACAACTCCTACACTCACTGTTCACCTGTCTGTGTATCACACCCCTCCCTGCTCTCTGTTTATCATGTCTATTCAGATCCCAACTCTACAGAGATGCTAATTACGTGACACCTGCAAAGACTTTGTTAGCCAAACTTTCAAAGGCCTACAAGTAGGATTAAATATGATCTAGTAGATAGTGAGTTGCAGGGGAATCAGCAAGTTTTTCACACAGGGCCATTCAGGGTAATTACTATCACACATTCATTACAGATGCAACCTTTTCTGACCCAATTCTCAATAGGCAACATGTCTCTGCCTGAAAAAATGTGCATCATTGTGCTACAACTCTTGTATATATGAAGAGGAGCTATTATGTACAAGAGCTCCCCTTTTCCTCACAAATCTTGATACAGATTCAATGGGTTTTGCCACTCTTTCTCACTGCCTTCCTTCCCTTGCCAACAGCCAAGGAACTTGAATCACTTGCTGTGACTTGTGGCTGTGGGCTATCCTATCCCATGCTTACCAAAAACTTGCTCTTATAGTCTATGGGATGCTCTTTCCTGGTTCTAAAAAGCAGATGTGCCAGGGCTGTTGCTGGGCCTGAAAGCTCTTGAGGGTGGAGAAGAAGCAGGGGAGGGTTGTGTGGCATCTGATCTTTTCTATTACTCTCCAAACATCACACAGCTTCAGCCAAACCTGCCTGTTTAACTATCTGCTAATCCAAATTTGCTCACTGCTCACAGGTTAGTCACCTCCTCTGAAAGTGGTACTAAGGGATGCTGAAAGAAAGATGAAACTAATATAACCCATTTTAACCACTGGTTAACCCAGTGCAGTTACCATAGAGTTCATGTTCCATAACAGTCAACAAGCTCTTAACAAAGTGATGCTGTGCAGAAGGCTCCTGTAGACATGGCTGGGAGCACGGCTGAGAGCTCAGAAGCACTCCTGGTTAAAAATAGGACAGTACATTGAAGAGGCAGAATTTGTAACTTCTAAAAATAACCTTCTCTAAAAGGATGCTTTTTATCTTGCTCGCATGTCACACGTGCATCAAGCCTCTTGGCTAGTACTAGCAGCTCTATCGTGATTCTTGCCTAAGTTATTATTTCACTAACATCTAATCCTAACTCACAAATTAAGAAAAAATTAGTATTTACCATAATGACTCATTCCAAGAACTACATTCACAAATGCTCCCTTCCCCCTACCAGGAGACACGCTCCAGGACCGTGTGAGCAAGGAAACACAGTGGCAGTTTCCAAATATCACAGGCTCTGATTATTTAACAATTTTGGCAAGCCTCTGTTTCCTGATTCAGTGTTTCAGATTCGCAACAACAGAAGTGAGAGATTACGGAGCAAGTTCACGTAGAGGCTGAGATAAATGTAGGTCGACCAAACTGAGTTTCCTCTGAAGTGTAGGAGACCAGAGTTGTCACACCTAAATGGTCTCCAGCTGTTACACCACCAAAATACACAGATAACATTTACAATACATGCATATAGTGCTTAAAAGCATGTACAAAGCTGGCTTATCTGACAGTAGGTCTACAGGGCAGAGTCACTAATACGGACTGAGTACTTACAGAAAACAGGGGGAACGATCACTTGGTGACTCTGTTTACATGGGTCTGTCCTGCTGCATTAGAACCTCAACTATACTGGGATGAGGAGGAATAAATTAAATGATTCTCCAAATTCCTGATGTCTTCTATTGCTCTGCTGTCATGGTACAAGTCCAGCCGGCAACCCAGAACCATGCAGCCACCAGCTCACTCCCCTACCCTTTCTCCTCCTGCTCCCAGAGGGATGGGGAGGAGAACCGAAAGAATGTAACTCCCACAGGTTGAGATAAGAACAGTTTAGTAACTAAGGTATAACACAAATCACTACTGCTGCCACCAATAATAATAATGATAAGGGAAATAGTAAGGGAAGAGAATACAACTGCTCACCACCTGCCGACCGATACCCAGTCTGACCTGAGCAGTGATCTAGCCCTTCCAGGTAACTGCCCTGAGTTTATATACTTGACATATCGTGCTGTGGTATGGAATCTCTTTGGTTAGTTTGGGTCAGATGTCCTGTCTCTGCTTCCTTCCGGCTTCCCCTCCTCCCTGGCAGAGCATGAGACTCACAAAGTCCTTGGTCAGAGTAAACATGACTTAGGAACAGCTAAAAACATTGGTGAAAGTCAAAAACACAGCAGTACACCAGCTACTAAGGAGAGAAATGGCTGCTACTGCTTAACCCAGGACAACATCATAGCAGATTAGTGGGAAAATGTAGGAATATGAGTAGTAGGGTGTTACTAATGTTACTGTTGTATAGAGATCCCCAAAAATCAGTAAAGCAATGGTAGAATTTGTGCTTGATAGGAAATGAATTGGAGAAAGGCTGAGGGACATTAGGATGTATCCAGTAAACCTCAGGGAATAGGCACTGTTATGGCAGATGAAATTTTGCAGCTGACAAATCCAAGTAAAATCTTCTGAGTACATAATTTGACCTAATTGTATGTTGCTGAATATTAAATTAACTACATTTGCTGCGGGGAAAAAAGCTAGCAAGTTAGGCTTTTGTCTGGCTCTTAAAAATGAGGGGGGGGGGGAGACAAAAATAACAAAAATAATTTTATAAAACCTAATAGCGGTAATCCCTTGTTACCAGTTGCTGCTGATTTATATCATGATGCTTTATAATAGGAATTTTTCATTTTGTTCTGCATCACCCTTAAGAAAATACAGTAAAAATAGGGAAGGATGGTGGTATGGACAGAGGTGATTTGTGGCACTGGTGGTACTGATGAGGTACTGAAAGAAATAAAACCAGCTTAGTTAGGTTAAAGGATGAGCGTTCTGGGGGTGCGTGTATAAATAAATCATGCGCTTTAACTTACAACAAGAACAAAGAACTACATTGAAATGCAATAAATTGAGATAACCAATTGAAACAGTTTGTGTGTGGGTTTTTTATACAGTACATAATTAACTTTAGGATCTTGTGGCAAACCAGATACCTCAGTCTAAATGCATAAATTAAAAAAAATCCCAACCCTGACATTTACACGTCTGATTAAAACAGACACATTAACAGAAGTTAGGATAAACACCCACTCCCAACCCAATGTTTTAAGGCATAGTTACAGGAAAAAAAACCCAAGTTTACTATGGGCAGGTTATTCTGTACTTGTGCATTACAGTATACCTTTCTTCTCTGTGGTACTAATCACTGTTAGGGGCAGAGGTAACATTAAACCGATCACAGATCTTCTCAGTCTGACTGACCATTTTGGTTGTTGTTTTCTCAGAATTCTTGTATATTCATGCATCTCCAGTGCAGCAGAAAGTACATAATTCTGTGAATATTGAAGTCTCAAGCATCTAGTAATTAAAATACAAAAGAAATGGCCAAAAAGAAAAATACTTTTTCTTTCTTTTTCGAGTGTTTATTCACAGATGAGAATTTATTTCTGAATAAGGGAAGTGTCTGATAATTATCCAGTGATACATTACTTATATAATTGAGAATGTATTAATTGAAAAACCCTCAAGAAAAGTTGATTTTGAGGTTCACTGTGCTGTTAAAAGTATGTCTTGGGATGGAGTGTGTGTACTTGAATGTATTACATATTAGCTGACTATGGATTATTTTTTTTCCTTCCCATGAAAACTGACACTGATTTGGATGAGCATTAAATCCTGGACAGAAGTATAGCCTGTGTGCTCTTCTGAAACAAAGTATATGTTTGGAAGTTATTCAGGTCCACTAGCTGTTATTAATATATATGCTTCTCCCAGGGCAATGAGCTCAAGCAGCTACTGCCCATTCATAAATATCTTATTTTTCCTATATGTAATGGGACTCCAAAGACATTCCTGTTCTCAAGGCCAGGGCTGCGTTTGCAGTGAAACTGCTTATATTGTGTAGCATATAGTTATAGTTTATGACATTTGCTTTTGTTAGGGCTTCTTCTGGGTAATCAGCATTTCAGCCACAGCTCCCTTTATTTGGAAGGTGCAATCCTTGTACAGAATAATGTGATTTTATTTTTTTTTTATGAGGAAAAAGCAGTGGAGACACAAATGATTGCACTAAAATTTGGAAATTTGTGCAGGATGGAAGTGAAGGTGCATGTCCTACCTGAATGTAATGTTCCCCAATATTCCTTATAGCTTTTCATCAGTGTAGGGGTTGCTTTCTGTGTGTTGGGGAATCTCATATTTATACAAGGTGAAACTGATTGCTGTGCTGCCAGCTCCCATTAAACACATACACCACTTTCATCTTGAAAATAAGTACAATTAGCTGACACCTAAGTCTTTGGCTTATTCAGTGCAAGGACTGGATTTTCAACTCACATATGAAATCCAAGTCTTACTCCAGTTGTAAACTTCTGTTTCCTGTCCATATGTTCATGGATAAATACTGAATGTGACTTACTGCAGAGAGGATTTGGTTAGACCCAGACCCTAGGGCTGATCGGCAGCGTGCTTTGCAAGCTTCCATCCTTTAGATACACTGGCTGACTTTAACTTTTAAACACATTGGGGGTTTTTCCCTTCAGAATGTGACCATAGGGGAAGAGCTGTGGAAACTGAAGGATGCTATCTCAAGGGCTTACGGTGAAAACTCCCCTATGTACATGCGTAGCTTCTTTTAGCTTTAAGGGAAGCTATGTGCTCGCATTGAGGATAGAATAGAGTCTTTTGTTAATAGCAAAGAGCCAATCAGGGAAGATTTTTTGGTGTAGAAAGCCTCCTGCTGCTTCCAAAGAAGTTCCCTCTGCAAAGCACAATGATAAATAATCTTACTTCTTCAGTCATTGTATTACAAAGGGATATTGTTTTGTACTGTTGCATTCAGTGGGACTCATGAAATTCAGTTCTGTTTGATTAGATGGGCCAGAAATACTGCAAAAAGCTATGTGCTGGGCTGGTTCTTTATGGACTTGTAGCCGGGTAGTTTTCCAGCATATATCACTCCAGCCTGCCCTCGCTACAGTTATCTGTAGTATTTCTTTATAACTTTCAATGGACCTTATTTTTGTAATTTTTAGAGGCTTTTTAGTTAAAATTGAAGATTTTCTGGATGGTTTCTGCTTCTCTAAATGGAAAAAAAAAATATGATTTGTATGATCAGAGTGACCTTGTGCATTTTGAAATAAGCAGTAACACAACTAATTAAATAATATTCATCATGTAGGCTGGGACATGCTGAAATGCCTTGAGATTTTTGTGTAAAATATATGAATGCTCTTTATCTGGGAAATAATGATGAATACAAGAAACTGAAAGGCTGTTAAGATTGGAAGCAGCAAGCAAAGTCAACAGAATGAGCCCCTTCAGCTTCTAGTACTGTTTTTGAAAACATAAGAGTTGAATTTTATGTGTTTTATGGTAGTTCAGGTCATCTTCAGATTTCAAAGTGAAATCTGAGAAAATTATTGCCTCCCCTTCATGTTTTAGGAGAGGGACCAAGAGAGTAATTACCTGTACACATCCTGAATTCCCTGCTCCTAAATAAAATATCTATAACACATTGTATGATTCAGTAATGGATAATATATTATATATTATATATGTAATTATATACGTTCACTATTTTCCGTAGATTTGAATCTTGCTGGGTCTGATTATCCCATTTATATTAAAGGTGTTTTGTTCTACTTTTGATGTCTTGACAGTGTAAAGGTCATAAGAATCACTTTCTTTTACTGCAGTGGTATAAAGTAACATTAATACAAGTAAAAATTTGCCTCAAGGTTTTAGGTCGCAATCTCCTTTGTATTTAAAAGTCTTTCCATCCTTTTTCATGCTTTATCTCTATTAAAGAACAGTTTAACAGTGGGAAGGATGCACATCACTCATCTGCTCTGAGGCTAATACTGCTGTTCCCTGCAAAAATGTCATTTGTGTCACTGCATATTGTGCCCTTACATAATACTTAATTCTGTGACCTTGGTTCACCGTCCCTTCCCAATTGTCCATTAAGTCTCATCTTTAAGCAGAGGCAATCTCTGCTGCATGGGTACCAGGAGGAATGCCTGATGGAATTAAAATAGGTTTCAAAAATAGGATTCCTTGTATGTTTGGCTCCTCGTGTACTGTTCCTCTTAATAATGCTACCTATTGCCATGCGACCTAAGAGATGAAAGTGAAGAATTGAAACTGAAGGAAGTAAGGGACTGAGGAAGCAGAAAGAACTAACCAAGGTTGAGAGTACTGCATTAGGTTGTATCACCTTATCATGCAATTGCTCTCATTAGTCAGTAATTAAGTGTGAATATAAATACCTTAGGCTTGTTTAATTTCTTGTCATGGCAAACCAACTTCCACCTTTGGTTGTTGTATAGCACTTAGATAAAATGGTTATAGTCATTTTAGAAAAAAAATTGAGTTATCTGGACAAGTTAAGACATCATTTTAACACATTTCTCTTCCACCTTTGAAACTTGTGAGAGACAGATCAGACAGAGCTTTCAACAGCTTCCAAGCTGCAAGGAGGATTTGAATAAAATTAGTAACTTGAATATGGTTGAAAGAATAAGGAAGGCCCCATGCACTTTCCTCCCCCATCACTGGAAATGGCTGTTACAAAACTCACTGATGATGAGTTGCAAACTTGTTTGTCTACAGCTTCCAGCTCAGTCCAAGTGGGTTTTTTTGCATACATGGATTACAGTGGTCAAGTTTTTCTTCCATACTGTAGGCACATCTTGCACATTTGGGGCTCACTCTGATTTAGAATACATTTTTTGTTGACATACAGCTGTTCACACATTTAGAGCGCGTTATAGGCTACAGTGGTGTGAAGGATGAATAACAATAAAAGGTGCAGAACATTTGGAGGGACTGGTTTAGAGCTGATCTGAGTAGTGTCATTGACTGAAAACAATTTTACCTGTTTATCCCAACTTAGAATTTGGTCTTTGCATCCAGATTTCTTTATGTCTTTATACCTTTTACAGCACACTGCTGCTTTCTGGCTGAGATCATTAGTAACTTGTCACAGCTCACTTATAAGAGGTCAAATGCCAACTCTCCTTGTTTAGTTTGACTTGCTTGGCAGATTCTTAGTCAAGGGGTGTGAGATTTAATTTAGACAAATTAGTGGGCTTCTGTATTGCTGAAGTTGCCTTTAAGAAGTGGTTTCTACTGGACGGATTTGACTCTACTAACTGTTTTGAGAAATGTATAGCTGGTTCCATATTCCAGTGGTTATTGTGAACATTAAATAATTTTGGAGCATACTATTTCCATAATGTGGGATCGTCAGTGGTTTCAAATTTTTCTTTTCCTCACTAAGTAATGCTGTCCTGAAAAGCAAAGTTGTTAGATGTACATATAGCCTATTAACTTTGCGAAGAATTTTTGCTGCTACACACTGCCAGTCTGTTCTAGTTACTTCGATCTGTGGGAAAGCCAGTCAGACTTCCCAGGGATATCACAAACACTTGGATACTATGGAAGGTCTCCTGATGTTCAGTTCACTGTTGTTCCTGGACTGTCTTCTGTACGTTTCTGATAGTGTTTTGTATAGATCTGTACTGCAGAACAATTAGCAATTCATTAATAAGAAGCACAACTGTCCGTCCTGAAGGCTTATCTCAGGGGAGTCAGAGAACCTGTTGCTAATACATGGGTTCTGGCTCTGATTCTCTCCTTGCTTAATACTCCTGTCTTCTGGAATTTGTCATTCCCTGTGGTGGGAAGGGGGTATTTACTGCTAGTGGACATGGTGGTGCCATGCTTAAATAGAATACAGCATTCCTAGGTGGAAAGCAATGAAGAAGAATGAAAAGCTAGCCCAGAAATTTTTAGGAATGCTGAGCTTTTATCTCTGAACAAAGAACTGGGATGAGCTTGCATAAAAGTGGTCTCTGCTAGCACAGTTGTTACTTGCTGGAGATGTTAAAAGATGTCCCTGTCCAGAGGACAGGTGAAGTTCTGAAAAGAATATTGATTAATACAATCTGCCATGAATCCATATTCAGACCAGTGTGTTAACTGTTGTTGGCATTTTCACAGTGGGTCTTGTTTTTATCTACTGTATGGTTTTCCACAGCACTGCTAATATCCAGCCCAAGTGGTGGCTGCAGGGCTTCTCTGCATATCACTGTATATACTGATTTGTACTGGCACTGACAGGTACAGAGCAAAATAATCCTGCATTTGATACAGTGAGCAAGCACACCTTTTGAGCTAATTTCAATTTCCTTACTATGCCTATTGTAAGCAGGATTTGTGTATTTAATTCTTTTTCCGTACTGAAAAATATATCCCTGTGGGTTTGATAGCTTCCCAAAGAATATTTTAGATTTCCCACACTGATTGTGGGCCATATGTTAGTACTAATTATATAAACGAGACATCATACAATTGTGACATGCTTAAACGTTCAGTGCTTTAAAGAGTTATACAAGAGCCTGCTAGCTTGGGTAAGTGTTGAAAGAAGAAAAGAGGAACTGCAGATTTTGAGCAGATGTTAGTGCCTTGGGAGTGCTATCCATTGTCTTTATCTCTCTAAGAAGTTGCTGACACTTTGAAGAGTTTGTCAGGCTATTTTAAGATGCCATAGTGCAAGAAAAAAGAATTTCCTTTTTGCACCTATGGGTGTGCCAGAAATTCAGTATGTATTAAATCACATGAAATACGAGATGCTGATAGCCTCATCATGCTGTTCAAAATCAACGTTAAATGTGTGTCTGTAGCAAGTGTTTTTGCTCTGTAGGTGTTGCTCTGAAGTGAAGTAGCTCACAGATATTTTATTATGAATTTATATTATTATGAGTTACATTGTTAAGAATTAACTAAGAAAGAAAAAGGTAAAGAAAAAAAAAAAAAGAAATAGTTGGAAGATCAGAGCTATAAACTGAAGGACCAAGGATGAGAATTTAAGAGATACTTCCCATTAATGTGAATGGGACACATAGTATCTGTAAAGTCAATTATCTTGAACAAGTTTCTAGTAAAAAGAAAAAAGAAAAGCCTAGTTTCTGCTAGTGCTGTCATATTATTCTTTACTGCTCCAAGTCTCAGTGATGTATACAATCGTAAAGAGAGTGTCACAGAAAGTATATTGCATAAAAGTTTGGTCTTCATAGTTAAAAAATGAAATATGCGTGTGGGCTATGCATGCAGTGCTGGTAAGCCAGAATTGTGTCTCTAAGCTATTTTTGTATGTTCAGCTTTAGTGCTGATGCATATTTAATTGCTTGGCCTGTTTTCCCTGCAGCAAGATGCGGCTGTCTTCCACTGAAGTCAGCGCCTGAAGTCTGCAGCAGCCCAATTTGATGTTTGTGCTTTGCCTGTGAACTGCAGCGTCCACATCTGCAAGTAGCAGGTTGATGTAGTCTGGGGGAAACCCAGAAAATCCGTTCTGCTTTTACAGGGGTGTTCCTGTGGGGGGTTCTCTGTGGCACTTTAAATGGGTGAATTTGCAGTTTCAGCGGCTATAGCTTTAACTTCTGTGCTGGAAACACAGATGTACTGTATTCTTCTCTCCTGTACAGACACCTTCTTCAAAACACACTAATTTGTTTTATGTTCCTTGTCTACTTAAACAAGCACAGAAAGGTATTTGTAATCTAATGTGTTGAAGTGTTTCTTAATTAGAATTGTACTTTTGGCTTTCACTTCTAAGACCTGACCTACACCACTTTGTGTATTTCCTTCTTGTCAGAACACGTTTGGAAAATGGAATCACGAGAAGCAATTAGTAATAATTGTGCTGAAAGATTACTCAGTGTAGGTAGGTGCTTTGTCTGTGGAAGGTGGGTATCATTTAATTTCAAATGGAAAAGCACCCATGGTTTCTAAGTAGCGTTTGAGTAGCTGTTTCATAGGAAATCTTTTTTTGGTGATACATCAACTCAGCGTAAGGCAGGAGGGAGCAACAGGAAAAAAGCTTTGTAGTTGTGCATCAGCAGAACGGTTTGTGAGAGCAGAGGAGGAACCTAGCTTCATGATCTGGGCTGCTCTGTTAGCTTGTATTATCTCATTAACTAAAGCAGCTTTTTAAATGTGATGATGACGAATAACTTTTTTCTTTCTTTCTATTGGACTTGTGTCCTGTTGCGGTCTTCTATAATTTGTGTAATACTTTTAAGTTCTCACTGTTTTATCAAAGGATAGAGGATTGTTTCATTTTAAATGAAGAAATCCCTTCAGATTGTACATTTTCTGCTCAGCTGCAGATTAACAGTTTTATCCAGTCACAATTGTAGAGTATATTGCCATAAGATAATTTGTTCCCTCTGTGTCTCAGTCATGCTTATTACCTTCATTTTATTATATACTTTGAGCCTGTGAAATGATTTCTTAACTGCACTTTAAGATAGTTTGTGTAGACAGCGAAATTACTGTTCCTGCTCTCAGGATCAATTTGTAATGGGCTTTTATATAAATATTATGTGCTACACTTCAATATTGTTCATAGTCCAGAAGATAACTGCTGCAATGAGTCTTAACTTAAGCATGGTGCAAACGGAGTCCATATGGAATTTGAAGGAAAAGGTACTTAATTAGCTATGCTGTAATCCTGCCATCCTGTCTCCAGTGGGACTGTCAGTGACCCCCAAACTGCTTCTTCTACAAGGGAAATACTAGTTTTAATGCAGCCATTTGTTAACTGTGTTCTCCTTAGGGTTGGTTTTTACTTTTTGAGGGGTGTGAATGGAGAGCAGTAAGGAAATGAAGATGTGACTTAAAAAAGCAAAAATAATACTGACTCAGATTCACAAGGGAGGGAAAAGGAGAGAAATCTTAGGTGGAGAAGTAAAAGAGATATTGGTAGATAGGCAGGCAAAGAAATTGAGAAGAAAGGGGGGGAAAATTATTCACATAGTCTTAAAGAAGATTGAAGAAGAAAGGAAAGAAGGAAGAATTGTCAGAATACAGAACAAAATGAGCTGCAAACTGTCAAATCAGGCACCTAAACATACTGCTCTGTTAGCGCTTGCTTGTCTTCACTCCTTTTCCCTTACTCTTTTCCTGTCACCTATTCTGAAAACGAGAGTTTGCTAGAATGAGACCACAAGAGGACTGAGCATTGCAGCTCAGAGGTGTCTTAACATCTTTATGTTGACTGGTTTATGTACATTTACTTAGGTTACCAAGAAGATAACGCTCACATGCATTTAGTTACTTCATTACCATCTTTCCATTTTTTGCTGATTAAAAGCATCACTGGAGCTTCAGCAAAGCACTCCTCCTTTCTTTTACCTGCATGAAATATCTGCATGGGAAAATAGGGCATGTCTATAGAAACCTGATGCATGATAGCTCTGTAATTGGGTTGCCACACACCACTCATACTTCACTTTTTTGAAAACCTTTTCATCATTCCTGCTCAGTGAATGTCAGGTTTTGAAACATTAGTATGGTATAAGCATCAACCTTTGCTACCTGAGCTAAACTGAATTTTGTTGGGACAGGAGCCAGACTCCAGAAGGATAAATACAGTGCAGCATGTTGCTAAATTGTGGCTCAAAATAAGATACAATAAAATATAAGCAGTATTCATATGTTTGTTTATCGTTAGCTTTGCTACAAATAAACCCACAATTTCCCAGTGCTGCATTTGAGATGGGAGCAAACTCTCTGAGGTCTCGTTTGTTAATTTTAAAATTGCACCTGGTTTCCTTTTTTTAATCCCCATGACTTTCCTTGCAATTACTCTGGCTGCAGTACTATGGATTTCAAGATACTCTCACATTGCATAAAGCAATCAAAAAATCACACTCCTTAATGACTTTGCTGCATTGATAGGAAACCTGTGTTGCTCCAGCACGGTTAAGTCCAGCTAGTTTTATAAATATTTGTGACTTTGATTCCTATTTATTATAAAGACTCTTTATACTTCTTGACAATATAAATGAGCCTTTAAATAGGTTTGTGTTTGAGAGGTGCTTGCATGGATGGCATCAGTGCCAGTGTGCAGGATGAAACCAGGCTGTGTTTTGCAGCAAGCAAGAGAAGGGCACCCTGTCTGACCTGTCCATGCCAGCATTGGCAACGTGCTATGTTGTGCCTGTGCTTCCCTAATTATAGTTGAAGTAACTATTGCAATTGGAGATGTTGTCTTACGCTGTTGATTGCACTTATCTTTTTATGATGCTTGTTGTGACTTTATTTTTAGTAAGATTCCCTTTCTTTTAATCAATATTTATATTATGTTATTCAGGCGCCATGTGTTCTACATTATGAACAGTAATCTGTTCAATTACATTGATTTGTTTCAGATTGGATCTGTGTATCATTCCTCCTTTTGTCTTTGGTCTTTTCGAAGGCAAAATTCCACGTGGTTCATTCTGTTGAATGAAATCCTTCATTTCTTTCTGTATCTGTTCATGTATGTGTGTCAGTTTCCCCCTGCGTTGCCCATATGCCTGTTGTGAAGCTCATTGAGGTTGATCCTCGTCCCTGCAATTTAATGCTCTCACTGCAGCTCTACAGGGTCACCACAAATCATGCCTTCCTCCAGGTTCCCCAGTGCCTGAGGCTAATGCATGCTGCTTGACATCTACTGCTTAAACATAGTTAAATGTTAATATAGTAACAGAATAATACTGTTAATACGTCATGTGTTCTTTAACATGATGGGGCTTTGGGTAGTCTGTGCTTTGCAGGGTCAGATCATGCCACTCATACTGACTTGGAACATCTCACTGCTATAAAGGTCTTCTTGAAGTTAATGCAACTGCATGAGGAGCAGGTTTTGCTGAAGAACCAGTCCTAGGGTTGTCTTAATACTGCAGGATTGCCATGCTGCTCTTAGTTTCCCAGGAAGCTTGCTTTTGCTGGAGTATGGGTTAAATGCTATACACTTGCTTCGTAGTATGTTTAGGACTAAGACTTGTGCCAGTGTATTAAAAATAACTCCCACCTTTTGTAACTGTCTAGCCAGGAGCTTGGCTTACCACCGTTCAGTCTTCTTCAAGCTTCAAAACTTAGTTCTCATAATAGTGATTTTAATGTAGAAACATCAGTCATCTTAAATTTTCAATATTAAGTATAAATTTTATCTGTGGGCTTTCACAGAACTTTGAGATGGTGCTTTGCTTTTTTAAGAAAGTGCAAGTACAGTACAAGACATTTGTAATACATCCAATAAATACTTTGTCAGAGCTATCAAATGATGAGCTATATTACAAGACTTTTAAGTATGAACATGTTGTTGTAAGTGTGCACTCACTGCCCAGAAAGCCACTGTATGCCGGGCTGCAACAAAAGAAGCACAATCAAAGCAGGTCAAAGGAGGTGATCCTGCTCCTCTGCTCTGCTCTCGTGAGACCCCACTTGGAGTACTCTCTGCAGTTCTGGTGTCTTCAACATAAGAAGGACATGGAGCTGTTGGAACAAGCCCAGAGGAGGTCTGGTTGTGGTCTGGAGGACAACAACATGTTGTTTACTCCCTGCGATCACGTAACAGACGGCTGTGTGCTGAGCCTGAGGAGTCATTCCTCCTGTTGACCCAAGTGGTTATCAGTGTGACACAATTTAATAGGAATTCTGTTTTATAATTTAAAAAAATATTACAAAATCACTCAGGAAATTTATCATCAGGAGGCCAATGTCACCTCAGGTTGTGACGTTAGATCCTAAGAAATAAGAAAATAGCAGATTTAAGTTATCATCAACTTTAATTCAGTGCATGTGAATGAGGCTATTTGCTACTGCTGTAATAATTTGTTAAAGAGACTGAGAGTCCCATTGTAGCTTATTCAGATCTTCAGGCTGGATTACTGTATCCTTTAGGTGAACCCCATTGTATTTACATTCATGTATTACTCCCATGGAAAAGGCTTCAGCTGCTAGCTGAAGCATGCATGGGCAAATTTAGATAACTGTAAGCCTGGATTTTTGAGCTGGATGGATAAACATTCAGTCTTGGTTACTGGTAGTAGGCAAATGTGGTTTCTAGACTGACACACAAAATATACTCTGACAGTCAAGCAGGGATTTATCTGGCATTAACCAGCTGCATAGGGTTACACAGGTACAGAAGTGGTGTGCGCTGCCATGCTGGTCACCCCTTTCTTGACAAAAGATTAATGTGCAATTAATTTATAATGGCATTGGATTAATTTTTAAGAATCCTGTCATACTGGGTTTTAAAATAATTTTTTTTTGGTAGACTTGATGTATTGCATTGGTTTACTGTTTGGTAGTTGGTATAGATTTAGAAATACACTGTTTCCACCATACAGCAGAACTCACAAATGTAGGACTGTGCATTGGATATCTTTTATTCATATATTTTCAACGATTTCTTTATTCTGGATGGATTTAAAGATGCTGAGCAGAAACACGCTGAGCTGCGAAACTGTGGATTAAGAGGATTGGGCTAAGGTGTGTGAAGGCTATAATTATTTATTTTTTTTATCCCAGAGGTTTGCTGCATCCTAAGTGCTGAATTTGCAGTGAAAATCAACCTTCACTGTTGGTGCATGAGTGAAGAACTAGCCTGTAAAGTGATGCTCGACTAAAGTCCCCTGGCATCTTGATAGTAACAATAAATAAATAATAATAGCTGTAGTGTGGAGACAAGGAATCATGTGTGTGTTTATATATTTGTGTGCATAAAATCTGTGTATCCAAAGACTGACTTTGTATATAGAGGCTCTTTTTCTGCTGGAAAAAGCCTTTGATTTGTTGCAGAAATCAAGAATTAATTCTTTCTGTTGAACATGAGGGATAGCTCTAAAAAGAAAGTTACTTATTTATGTCTTGCAAGAAAATAAATTCACATATGAAAAGGTACCAAAAATACAATAAACCAATTTCAATGCCACAGCTACCAAGCCCATAGCCAAAAAGAGATTTGATTTTGTCAAAGCCAAATAGATTTGATTTTGCTTTAAAGACCAGTATTCTAGTTTCATGGGAAGATGAGGCAATACATTGTTTTAGGCTTAAACATAATTTTGGAAACTTAAATACAATCCAAATGTCTTAACAACATATTAAATATTAAAAATTTTGAATAAATAATACATTTAAATATATATATATATATATACTTGGTAACATGGTTTATTTGAGTGGTTCTTGTCATTCTTGTGTGAGCAGTGAAGAGGTGTTGAGTGTGCATGTGAGGTCAGGGCTGTTTAAGTCCTGGTTGGTAGTTAACTGTGGGGTGGATGTCATATTTTGGAAAAACAAGCCAGAAGTTACCTTACACTTAATAAGAAGGAAGAATATTAGATTGCTGTAATCTGGTTAGCCAGTTCTTCCTCATAAGGAATGGGAAACGTGTTTGTTCATTTCTCATTCATGGCTCTACTTTGATGTAGGGAAAGCAGTGATAAATTAAAGCCTGTGTGCATTTAGTTGCTGTAAATCATCTTATAAAAAGTCCTGACCAGCAGAGGGCTTCTGTCCCTGGAAAATAATCCCTCACGCTGTTACTGGCAGAGAAGAGGAGCTTTAACCGCGCACCTTCCTGCAATGGTTTTCATTCTCATTTGGTCCTGCTGACCAGTGGGCTCTGGGGAGCTGTGCAGGATCTCATAGCCTCCTCTTCGTGCCTTCAGGTTATACCCGGTGCAGTCTCATCTGAGAGCAGGGAGTTGCAGTTCTGTAGTGACCCCATTTTAATTATGTTGAAATGCTTTTGTTGTTGAGATGCAAGTGTGAGGACAGGGAGGGATGTTTCAAAGATCTTTGGAGTTCAGACTATAGGATATAGTATTGATGGCCAACTTATAAAAAGTCTTATCTAATTTTATGCCAGAGCAAAGCTTTATTCTTTTCATCCTGCTATGGCACAGAATGGCATCTGATAAGTCTTTCTCTACTATAAGTTATGTCTTTAGCAGTGTGAATGTAGATGCTGATGTGGATGCACTCAAGCAGGTCTATGGGATGGCAAGAGCCCTCATCTTGCACTCTGCTGGAAATATATTTTAAATCTGCCTTGCTGCTTCATTACTGAATGTTCTTCTTGACACATAGTTTTGCATTTTACCTGCCAGGCATTAATCTTTCTGTTGGCTAGGTTTTGCATTCCTTTTATCTGCTTTATCTAGAACTCATCTCTGTTGTTTATTCCATAGCCACAATGTGCTAAACAGCCTGAAGTCAAATATTGCTACATATACCTCTCTTCCTAAACTATCATTAACTTTGCCTGGTGCTGTGAGCCACCCAGTCAGAACCAAGCCTTTCAGCTGGGTGACTGGCAGCATATGGAGAGACAGCCTCTTTTGGACACATTTGGTTGAAAAGATAGTGTTTGTTCTGCCTTTCTGTGTTCAGCAGTGCCTTTTTTCCTTCAGCAGAATTGGAAGATAATAGGATTTTAAAGGGTGAGTAATTGACCAACGACCACTTCCAGCTGTAGCATTTTTCTTCATATTGTGTGGCCTCAGTGCTAAGGTGAGGCACAGCCTGATTTCTTATTTCCACAGCTCACTGCACTAAATCCCGTGGCAGCTTGAACATTCTGCTGGCAGCACGGGGGAAACAGAAAGATATCTCACTGATGTGGGTTGGTTCTTTTTATTTGGGTTTATTTTGTGTTGTGTATCTATGATAGTATGCACTATTAGATGCTGAAATTAAACCAAACGGGTGCAAAATTGATTTTTCTTGTCAATATAAAATTAAATTTGTTGAGCATCCCATTATATTTTCTCTCCGCTGTCTAGCTGAGGAGGAGAGGGACAAATTGGTTTTGGTGGGCCAGAGTA
>JBCJKH010006190.1:0-13562 GCA_039877255.1 Loriculus beryllinus | reverse complement strand
CCAGGCTGAAAGTCAAAACCACAGCACTGCACCAGCTACTAAGGAGAAAAATGACTGCTACTGCTGAACCCAGGACAGTAACCTAGGGTTTATGTTTGGATTTTGCTAACAAGTCATCTGGTATATGGCAAAACAAATCGTATATGAGAGGACTAACATGAAGTGTGAGTAATGAGGCAGTGGGACCCAGAAGTGAACTTTGCATCAACTTCAGAATAGCAATGAGTCAGCTTTTTTCTCTCATTGTTCCAGCCTTCTTTGCTTCAGAGGATTTTAAGCTGTCAACTCCACTCCTGTACTTTCTGCAACGCCAGTTAAGCAACACAAATTTCAAAAGCCTATTAGTCATGTGTTCCTGAAAACCTGTCCTGTGTTAGGAATAACTTTGTTGCTTCTAGCAAAGTGGTAAAGGATTAAGAAATAATCTCTTTCACTTGAACCGTTTGTGTTGGAATCTTGTCTGAGAGGTGCAGTTTGGTGGTTACACATTTTCTATTTTGATGCAAAGAATTCTGAGTTTTTCTTCCTGTTCTTCCCATACTACATCATCCTGGATGCTGAAGAGATTGTCTTCTGTTCTTATTTTTTTTCCTTTAACTAGATGTAATGCTTCATATGGAAGTTTGCAAGGTTACAGGAAAGGGTATCTGGAGGACTATGGCATGTAAAGTCTTTTCACAGTTTGTCTTTTAATTCCTTGGTTTGTAGTATGGTAGCATTCAATCACTGGATAAAATAAGGTCTGCCTGTCTAATTGAGATTTGGATACAGAATACTTGTTTCTGTATCTTTCCTCTATAAATATGAAATAGATATATGAGGTGATGTCGTAGCTTTTACAATGTAATGGTCCTTACTTTACATCAGGATGCACACCATACAATCTGACATTCATATTATAAGATCCTGCTGTTTATACTGCCTACATCTGGAGTGTAGTAACACTACATTCCATCTCATAGAACAGTCTAGGAGTTTTGATCTAGGGAATTCTAGTAACATTAGTGAAGTAAAACTTGTGTGGCATGGAGAAATTTTGTTCTGCTGGTAAGAAATACTTTTCCGTCTCTAAAACCATGGTCACTTAAAAAAGCATCAGAGATTTTAGACTGGCACTCAGTCATGTCCACAAGAACCTTTCCACTAAATTCAGCCTTGTTACAAGCAGTGATTTCATGGTGGGGTTTCCTAGTGTTGTTAGTTGCAAGAGATCACTAAATGTTGTTGTTATCATTTTCAAAGCAATAAGTAATTTCATAATAATTTCTTTGCCAATGTTTAGAATGTGTTTATTTTCTGCAGCTGTTGCCATTTTTCAAGATTTCAGTGGTATCAACCCTGTTGCCAGATTTCTGCTAAGAGACTTGCCAAAAGAGAAGATTTTGGAAAAAAAATAAAAATGGTGTGGAGCAGATAAAAAGTCCTTGAGATTTACAACCCAGCCACTGGAAAGGCTTTTCTTAGTCTTCCTATCTTTCAGACTTTTAAAGAGGATTAAGCCATGACTATGAATGAAGTTCAGTAAGTGGAAAGAGGAGCAGAATCTTTGCATTGTAACAACTAAGAATGAATCTGTGTCATTCCTTGGACTCACACGATTGAAGGGGATATTTCCTTCTGCTCTTAGCAGTGGAAAGATGCTTGTTATGTGTCCTTTTCCCACCCCACTTTTCAATCTTCAATTTCAACAGATTGTAAGCCCCTACTGAAAAAAAATAGCTAAATTAGTATTTCTATCATTTATGAATACAAATGTGTGACTGAAAATTGAAGGTAGCCATTTTCTCTTGTTCTTCTGCTTTTCTAAGTACTTAGCAATTATTGCTAAGTAGATCTGGATCTTTCATAATGTATTTGAGCATTCAGCAGATGAGGTTCTGGAGTACCAGTAACAGCCCAAAGCCACAGAGAAGCAGGGGGTTAGCATGGTGATAAGCCTTTCTGACTCTGTGCTGCCCTGAGAGTTTTATGTGCCCTTACATGTCATCTATTACTTCTTACAGATACTGCCCGTGTACTGTAACTCACCTCTGAACCTGCTCCCAGCATTCCATCTAGACCAACATGCAAGGATGACTGTTTTACCTCCAGTTTTCTACTTCTTTCTCCCAGGCTTTACATTCCATTTATTCACTGTATTTGTTGTAATTAAAGTGAACGCTGTACGTTCTTGCCAGACACAAAAGCAACTAAAACATGATGATCTAAGTTATTGCATCTAATATTTTTATAGTAAACAAATATTGCATCAAATATTTTTATATTAAACAAATTCTATTTATTTTGCTTTCAAAGTTTCTTTCAGCATAGCTTTTATCACACCTTCCCATTTACCAGTTCATCTGTTTCTGTCTCCAAGTCACCTCTTTAAGCAATTTTCTTGATGCACTTGCTCCCCTTTGGGAGACAACTTCTTGATTCCATCAGTTCTTAATTTTGTAGATTGTGTTTGCCTTCATTTTTTTCCTGTTTTTTAATTGTTTTCAATTAAGCAAAATGTGGATTGAATCTGTTTATTTAATCTTTTTCAAAACTCAGAACCTTTAATTGCAGAATTAATTCTCACTTGTGCCATGTAATTTCTTACAGCATGCCATAGCTGTGCTCATATAGGAACAAATTCTGCTATTATTAGGAAGCAGTAGCTTGCATGTTTTTAGTGGGGGCTGGTAAAAACATTTCACAGCTGTAAATGAACCTTTGACTTCAATCTTTAGCTAACCTAATTAAACCATTAAAGTTTAGACAAAGCATCTTGCTCTTTCTAGGCACCTCATGAGAACACGGTTGTCTCAGGGGATTCCCAGTACTTTCAGAAGTGTGACATATACATTTCTCATCTCTCAACTTGCTGTAACAAGAAAGGCATTTATGAAAGATAACAAGGTAAAAAAAGAAAAGAAATAGGAAATATGTTGAGAGAAAGTTGGCTTGAATTTTGACTGGAAATATCAGCTGGTTTCCATATAATCATCGTTGTTGTCTGGTAACAATCCATGACTCTAAAGATGTCATTTAAATTTTGCAATTGCCATATTCAGTGATTTTCTGTAAGATTGGTGTTTATTTTCCTTCTTGGGAAGAGCAGGTTTGTCTCAATCTTCCATGAACCCACAGTATTTTAGGGGTGGGAAGGTGTTAAAATCTAAGCAAACATTGGTAAATTTTTTTAAATTCCAGTTGAACTGCTATTTTGGTAGTCATGATTAGAACCACATTTTATTGCACCACTATGTTATATGAACTATGCTTTTTATTATTATTTGAAGTTCTCTATTAATAAAAGCACCTGATGGTTTTTTTGCTTGTTACATGTTTCTGATTTTTTTTTCTCCATGGAAAAAAAGGCAACATTCCATTTCTGCTGTTGTTTCTATGAAAGGCTATATCCTGCCACTTACAACTTACTTTGCAAATAATTCCATTGACATCTGTTGAAATTTTCATGGAGGTAATCGTCTTGCATAATATGAGGTTTTCTTTAACTGATTTCATAGCTAGTCTTGCTGCTGTCATTTACGATCCCGACTTAACAGCTATGAACTATTCAAAGTAAATTACTTTATTATTGTTTAGCTTTCTGATTACAGCAGTTATCAGACTGTGAACAAACAATTGACCATTAAATTATTTCTTAATGTGTGCTCAGGTCGTTTCAGAATATGAAACTAGGGCTAGATTTTAGTGAGTCTGTTGCGCAGCTTTTCTGAAAGAATGGATTATCAGGTTGAACTGATAAACCCATGCAGTTTTACTGGCAGTGGGAACAACTCTTGCATTTGTAGCTTTTTTGTATAAAGCAGCATTTTACATTTGATATTGCTTTTCAGATGTGTGATCTCACAAACTGATGTTCATGTTATTTGTGTTAAACAATTTGCTAGACATTCACTTTCTCCTATTTAAAAAATAAAATGTAACAAAACCAATCACAGAAGCTAAAAAAATACTTTCTTTTGTTTTCCTATTGTTTAATTAAGCTTTCTGAATTTATATTCCAGCTTGAACAGAAAATATAAGCACATGGCTTTAAATAATACTACAAAGAAATCCTCTCTGACACTAGCTAATTCTGTCTCCGGTCTTTTCTTCTATTGCAAATCCGTATTTCATTTTCTTTTAGCCATAAACTTTAAACCAGTCTTGTTACACAATGCTCTGTCTACCATGAGCTAGCAAACTGTCTCTGACGCTGACTACATTACTCACAATTGCTGTTTCTTTCAATTTCCAGATCCTTTCTTCTGTTAAATGAACAATAAAACCTAATGTCTGCCACTTATCTTTTACACCTGTGTAGTATGTTACCTAAAGCTGTAACTGAATTCACCACTTTGATTTTCTACTTTCTTTTTGTTCCTTTTTGTCAGCTTTCAATCCTTGCATCAAAACTTCTCATTCTCCTCCGATTTCAATTCTGCAGATAGTGAACAGTAATGTGGAACATCATAAAATATGTCTAAGGATGTTAAGTTATGCCCATTATCTTTATTCTTTTCAATTACAGCTGCAAAATCATTACCAATTACCAGTAATTGGGGGTAGTGAATGGGAGTGGGACATGGATGGATGTGATTGTAATTTCTTGGAATTGTGTTACTTGTTTCTGTCTTAATACAGTAGTCAGTTATCCAACCCTTTATGTCTAACATTACTTAGGCAATTCAAGTATTTGCTAATAGCTGTTTCTACACACAGGATATATCCTATTAAAGATGCCCTTTGCTATGTTAAGGAGTCAGGTTCTTAATTGCTTGATGAATCAGTGCTTGGGACATTCGAGTCACTGGCAGAATCTAGCAATATAAGCTTCATATTTTTCAAGCTAAAAGACTCAGATTTTATTTCATTAAAAACCAGCTGCTTCCAATGAAGCTGCATTCCAATGCTATATAAACCAAAAATTTTGCCCCTTCCCCTCCCCCAAGCTTAGACATCTTTGACATCTTTATCAGAAACATAAGGTTAAATTACAAGTGTCACCCCAGTTACTCCAATGACTTGAAATGTAATTATCCTGCCCCTCCTCTCTATATCAGTTCTCACAATGCTGGTTCCCTTTCAAAGTCTTGCTTCACCAAATAGAAACATTGCTGTGTTTCATGGCAAAGGCAGTCCAAGAGGAAAAGAACAAGAAAGCAAGGCGACTGAACCACATCTCCTGGCAAACACGACTTGCTAAATATTGCTATTTTTTACATGAAATGTTTTTTACTGTTTTCAAGGGGAAAACATTCTCAGGAATCTTTTCCTGTAGGTGACATTTCAGTGCCATTAGTGAACATTTAAGAGGCTGACTGTAGCATGTTTTTGTGTTGTGCATTGAGTTACTGTTATGAAGAGCTGAGCTTTTGGTGCCAAGGCACCAAACAAAGCCAACATTTATCAGACTTCTTGGCTCTGAGGAAGTCTAGAACTTCATACCAGAAAGAATCATATAAGGTTTGCTCCTGCCATCATTCGGCACATGCAGCTGAAAAGTCCCTTACCTGCTAAACCAATAAGTGTATATGATAGCAAAGCTATGGTTCCAGTCTATAAGTAAGCGTAAAGTGGCATACTACATGTAAATTGTCAGCTAAAATTGATGGTGTGTACTTAGTCTTTTCCTTTCCATAATCATCCCTTCTATTTTTTTATTTGTAAACTTTCCATCATCTCTAATTATTGGCAAAGTTTGTGAGACTTTTTGTTCACCTGGAAGTTGTTTCTCCATTTCTGGTTGATATTCACTTGAAATATGTATTTGAGGTATCCCAAGGAGTCAAGGCATCAAGGGAGGGCAATCTATTCATCTGGAAGAATTTCAACATATGCAGGACCAAAAGTATTTGGTAGACCCACAACTTTAAATGCTCTTCCAACTGTCAACAGAACTGTAATTGATGATGCAGTGTCAGTCACCACATCCTAACTCACCATCCTGCATTCTTTTTCTACAGCTTATCAACTGACAACTAAAATACTTAATCATTGATATAGGAGTGATATACTGATGAAAAAGCAACAGTGGAATAACAAGCGCAAGACGGACATAAAAATATAAAGAGAAACCCTGTCCTGACAAGATATAAAGGAACCATGGATTGGAGGTGAGAAGAACTGCAGGCTCTACAGAAGCAGCCAGAATTCTAGGATTAAACTGTGGGAGACCAGAGTGTAATAAAAGCATACTTAGCACACCCATAAGGGAGAGCAGGCAGAACACCATTTTGGAGAAAAACGGAGGCACAAGATATTCCTGTGATGAGGGAGATTATGAGGAACTGCAAAGAAAGAGGTGACAAGGGTTAAAAACACAACAAAAGCATGCATGGGAAGGCTGTGCTACAAAGTGCTGCAGCATCTTTATCCTGGTATTGCTGTGTAAAAGCCTGCAAGTTGTAGAGCACCCAAAACTAAATGAGCTGAAATAAATGTTAATCTAAGTAAACAATAGCCATAATATGAGTACCTCCCAGTTGGCATTATGGACTAGCTGTCGATACCCACTGGAAGTGTGTCACTTCCCAGAGGAAATTTTTCTGTCTGAAGAAGTTCTTGTGACTGTAGTGGTTTATTCCTGGGCAGGAGATGCAAGTGTTTGTGCTCATCCAGCAAATTAGGCAAATGTAAACGTATTTCAGTGTCTCTGAAGACCTTCAGAGAAGACCATTTCCATACAAACTGAGCAGTCGGGACAGTACAGTGACTAGAAATTCTTATGGTATGAAAAGCAAAGGTTCAAGCAGAAAATAGGGATTGTTGGCAATCTACTTTTCCATGGTAGGAGGTACCTCTTCCCAGCAGTGGTCTTAGCTGGCATCACAGTTACACAGTTTAAGTGTTGATGTGCCAAGTAGAAAGTTATGCAGGATGCCCAGTTCACATTTCCCCCTTCCTGGGAAACTTACTATTTTACTTAGTATTTTAATAGTGTACATTTTTGCTGCTATTTATTACTTTAAAAGCAAAATACAGTTTCTGTCAATCTTTTTCTCTTTCCATTTCCCTGGTATATCCAATGCCTAAAAACAGCAGGTAAAACCCACTGCCCATAGGAAGAAGAACCCTAACCCATCAAACAAAAAAACCCCACATGAAAACGGCAGAATCCCTTCATTTTGAGTATGGTTTATATTTCTCCTTCCCACACATAATCCATAAAACTAGTGTGATATTCTTTGTGGTTGAGCTATAAAATTGTTCATGGCAAAATGTTTTACAAAACATGAGAGTGGTATTACCTATACCAGTCTCTCTGTCTGCAAGTGTTTTCTTCCATATGATTAATCCAAATCAAGTTGCTTAAACCTTCTGGATTCTCTGGAAGGCACAAGAACTTCTGATGTTGCTTTCCTTTCCTTTCATTAAATGTCTGCAATTCTGTTCTGCTGTTTATACAGAAATATCTAACCTCATTAATTAAGTTTATAACCCTGGTGTGATTGTAAAGCTAGAAATACTCAGTGTAAAATTCCTCATGAAACTCACATACTCCTTTTGTTAGAGTGTCTCAAATACAAGATAAAATAGACAACAGGTCCTATACCAGCTCCCATTTCTGAATTTTCAGTACCATGTTTTTATGGTAAATTAATAATAATTGTTCACAGTAAATCTCCACACTGTAATAGTAATTAGACATGATTTACACGGATGCATAGTTTGTATTGCAATACTGTGAGGTTGGCTTCATTTGCTTCATAGTCATTAATACATATTTATAGCCTCATCAAGAATGTTATATATTTTTTCAGATATTGTTAAGTAGGTTTAGGAATGATTTTTTAGATTTAGAAATTTGAGGGTCAAGCAAGATAATCTACGTTAATTTAAAAAATACAAACAAAACCACTTAAGCAGAAAGGTAAACACCTGAAGTACCATTTCAATGGTATTTACACAGTATATTCTAAAGCACAGAAACACCCAGGCGTAATGGTGATTACAGCTTTAATGGATTATTTTGATTTCTTATTCAAGAAGCCTCCCTGATTTATATTAAATTCTTCAAAACTATTTAAGTATCGATTGAAATCTCTCAGATGGATGCATGGTAATCCCTTTCCTTATTGTCTTCATCGGTTTCTAATGGCACATTGTTTACAAAACAAAAAGACCAGGTTTAGCTCTAATTATTCCTCCTGTCTCTCTCCTAAATATGTGCTCTTAGTTTGACTCACTGTTGTTGCTGTTTCATGTTGCAAGTCAGTGTTTTAAGGATTGGGCTTTAAAAGGAAAAAATATCCCACTGAAATTTCATTGCTTCAGAACATATGTTCAGACATTTCTAACAGCATTCAAACCAAAGAAGAAAATGTCCTTAAAGGAGGCACATATCTTCAAAGTGATCATCCTGAAGCTACAACTTGCTTCTGTTTTAGAGCAGGATGTTTATTTTACACACTTGTGGTCCCTTTGTTACCCATTGTGACCTCTGAAATGGTAATGTACGAATCATTTACTGTTGTATTTTTAGCTGTTACTACACCCACGAGACTTTTTATTATCAGCAGGAGTGGAGGTATTAAAGAGATCTGTGGGCCTCAGAAGGCTCAAAGCACAGTAGGGATGAAATTACAAAATTATATTGTTATAAAATGTATTTCTAAAATTGTGTACAAAGGCCCAGTGTTAATGAAAGTAATTGATAGCAAATAGTGATTTCTTTTCACATCACCAACAAAGCATTTTTTCTGAGTAATAATGAGCCTCTTTTTAGTAACAATAGGAAAAAAATGAGTCTCATGAATCATTTATGTGGCCTCATTCATTGCTATTATTACTTCTGCCATCAAATATTTTGGGAATTCAGCCCCTTTTTCTCTCTGTCTTTACATCTCACGTAATGGTCTTTCTTGTGCTTTTCAGAAGGAAAATTGAACTTTCTTCTTTTTTAATGTACAGAAAAGTACCAGATCTTCCATTCTGATTCTGAATAATGTTCCTGTTGCTGAGGCTTTTAGCTGGAGGAAGCCATAAAAGATGAATAATTGCTAAAAGAGAAATAAGATAGGGGAAGTAAAAACCCAATGTGCAGAAGGAATCCATTTTCAAAAGGTCAACACCTTCAGTACAGGATTTGCCTAAATTGGCCAATTCCATAATATTTTAGCTGTCAATAATTCCACTGTACAGAAAAGACTAAAAAAGTGCACTGAGAGTGTCATGCTCGTGTCAGTTTAATTACAGGTAGCATTGCATAATGCTTAGAGCAGGACGCAATGAGTGTCAGAAGACTTTGATTCTTTTGTACTTTGTCTAAACTTATCGAGACAAGTAATTTAACCTTTACTACTTAAAAATAATCATTTGTGCATTTATCACCTCTTGATAAACTCAGGAGTTCTGCAGGAGCAGAACAGGATTTCTCTGGAAGCAGAGACTATTCAGAAACTGTCTACAACAAATATCACACATTATCTTTCACTGCCTTTAAGAAATGAGGATTTTTCAGTGAAATGTCCTTTTCTACTCTAATTCTGTTAATGATACCCTTCATCTTCACCATTTTCCAATTGAACTGAAATTTAATGTGGAACTGCTATTCTTACATCCAGGTTTTATTTCTGGTTTCTATCTTCATAGAACCATTTTTTAACCTTTATTTTATATATTTAACCCTTCAAAAATTATATGCTCATGATCTAGAATCAGCTGAGGTGTTGGGGTTTTTAATCAAAAAGTACAGTTTAAAATATAAACTGGCTAGAAAAGAGTTGGTTGTGTTTTTTTAATGATGTGTGCTCACTTCAGCCTACTAACCTTGACTACAAAACTTAACACATGTTAAAAAGATAATCTCTGCACTCAGCATTTTCTAAAATTATGACATACGAGGCTGGTTTAGTTTTAATTTTAGTGAGATGAAAATTATATCTTTTAATATTGTTTTTAAGTACAATGTGTGCTCATTTAAAAATATTTGGTGCAACCTCCCTATGCCTCAACTTCTTTGTTACGAAATTTTTATGTTCATTTTTACATCCTTAAAGTTTTGAGATTTGTGGGTGAATGGCATATTCCCACCAAGTAGTATTCTGACAGTTAAATCCTTTGCATAAAGTTTTTAGGTGTAAAAAAATAGATTCTGGCTCTCATGAAAAAATGTGAGTTTGTCATCCTCGTAAACATTTTAAAATTAAATTATTATTTTAAAGATTAAAAATCAGTGGGTTTTTTTCCTAATGTAATCGTGATACCACCAAGATCCATCACACTTTTGCATGCAAAATATCACAATAAAGTGAAGATATTGTCTACTCTAAGAAGAGCCACACAGTAAGCTGCTTCTAAAATACAGCCTCATTATAACTAAATTATTTTGATGCAAATAGACATTAAACATCTAAAGCCACCAAATAAGAACTTATGTTTAATCACACCGGTTGTTCAGTTTCATTGATGAAACATCACTGGGAACAGTTACAAGACTGTAAGTTCACAGTGCCTTTGTGAGCAGGGTCTTCACCTTTTCCATTACGTTGATTTGCCACTTAAGCCACAAGCACTGTTGGTCGTAAAGCCATGGTCTAGCTTAAAACTAATCCAGCTACAAAATTTCCAGTGAAATATTTTCAGATAGATTAATACCATGATCTAGTTTCTGATGCAACTGTAGGTATGTTGGGTGCGGGCACAAAAGCTTATGTGGGAGTGCATTACAGGAGAAAAGGAGGATGGACAGCAGAATTGTCCCTCTGTGATGTGACAACTGCACTGATTCCTTTATCTATATGGTGAGACAACACCTTTGTCAGGCAGTGAGGGAGCCAGATTGCTGGAGTCTGCTTCTTAGCTGGTAACTAATAGTGGTAACTATGCAGAGGGAGAAAAGGGGTCTGCATATGGGGAAGAAGGGAGAGCAAATGCAGAGCCCCAGAGCTAAAAGAAGTTTTCTATTCAGATCCTGAGAGATCTATGAATCTCTATAGAGAGATCTATGTGCTGCTGTTTCTCTTTTTCCTTTTTTTCTTTTCCTCTCTGCCTGTTTTAGAGCTAGTTTCTTCTATTAGAAGTATGTTAAGTACAAGATTAGTTATAACTGAAAACACTAAGTGGAAGCTGTTTTCAGATGCAGTGGTGAACTCTTTACCTCATAGTATTTCACTGATGATTTCATTTAGCAACTGTCATAAGATACATACATTTAATCCATGATCTATTACCAGAGTGTTTTCTTAGTGGACTCACCTGGAAAAATTAACTTTTCTAGGAAACTGAATTAATTCTTTTCTATATAATGTATGGTCTGTGGCAAGTCACGTGTTTCATACCTGAAGTATGACTTGAACTAAGCAAAAACTAATAATTGCAGATTAATGAATGAAAATTGTGTAGGTCTATAAGAATGCAGAAGTGATGCAATTACCATTTCTTTCCTTCCTGACCAGTCTTCCAAAAAGAAGGTCCTGTTCTGTTATTTTAAAACATACAAATATTATACCAAACTGAAAACCTTTGAAATATACTTCACACACCTATTACCTTTATTTAAAAAGAAAAAAACAAAGCATACTGAAAAGTCCAATCAGTCACATCTGTATGGCACATACTTTCCTCCCTGTTTAGTCCATGTTCCCTACTTTCCTCCCTTCACCCCTTTTTTCTGTTATTCTTTCTAGGTCAGCTGTTGCAGGCTGGAGACAATGTGTGAAGTTACTGGATTTTCATGCTCTGGAAAGCTGACTTCCTTCTCTGTTCTAGAGCATGAGTCCTGTGTCCAAACAAGAAACAACCAGGGAAAGAGATGACCTTTGCAGCTTCCAGTTTGAGAAACTTCTTCTAAGCTTGGTAAGAGAGAAGCCAGAAACCTGGGATGGCAAAACAGAAGAAACGAGTATCTTGTGCTGCAGGGAGACGTGTTTTGCCAAAAGATGGTGGCAACGTATCCTTTGCTGGGTTTGTGCTCTGGGCACAAGGAGCAGTAGCAGCAGCAGGTCCTGCTAAGCTTGCTTGTGATGCTGGATGACTCACTGGTGAGCAGAAGAATAATGTAAGGCAATAGATTCCAGCATCTTAACCTTCCCACCGATCTCCCAAAGACTCCTGTTGCCTTCAGCACTGTGAGGAAACACAGTTTGCTCTGGGGCTCTGATTCCCTTTTCCAAAGTAGGCTCCCCCAGCAACTCAGGATCTCAGTGTTAACAATTTAGAGAACAAGTTGTAAATCGTATGGAAGAGATCGGCCACAAAAGAGGTGAGATGACTGCAGCTATTGGAGAGGGAATGTTTCTGGATAGATGGGACAACCCTGACAGACTGTGGTACTCCACACATTGCCCCAGCTCAATATCCTAGCACAGGAAAACCACCCCAAGAGTAGGTAAAAAGGAAGGAGGGGGGAGGATGACCTGGGGGGGAGAAAAAGACTTCTACAGATAGATATTCTCAAACTGCCAACACTTAAAATAGCAATCCTAGAAACCTGAGCAAGGATGATCCCATTTTATTAAGGTCAGATGGAAAAGCAGAAAGCCCTATTAGAAGTGATAAGAGGCACTCAAAGTGAATAGTATTGGAAAGATAACAACAGAAGCAAACAGGCAATATCCAAGCCATTTAGACTTTCCCAACACAGACTGGGCTTGACCTGATAACTGTAGGTTCAATATATTTCCTCCCAGAAGTTTTTTCTGCAACAAAAACACAAAAAAAAAAAAAAAATTAGAAAAAAAGAAATAAACAAAAGCAACTGAACGACGGAGCGTAGGCATTGAGAGAGGATGGGGAATGGGCAGTGAGATGCTGCTGACAATGCCCATCCCTAGCAGATAATCTGGTACCCTTTGATGGCTAACAGCGGAGGAGATACCACCAAACTGGGCAGATTTAGAAAGCTCAGATCCTGGGCTACTTTGCTAATCTCACGGGGCCGACCTTTACTAAAAGAGGTATTTGAATACTGAGCCTGCTATCAACCCAGAACAGCCCCATAAGCATCTTTGGGATCACCACCAAACTGTGTCACATCAACACTGGGACAGCAGTAGTGTAAGGGGTAGGTTGAGGAACAGACACTGCCCCACAATGAGAGCAACTGACCCACAACCCAGCCTCTCTAAGGCTTGCAGAGCACTAGGCTGCCTTGTGTCCTTTTGCCCTGTGAATCCAACATAGCACAACCCCCATGATGGAGATGCCACCCCACATCCAGAGCTGGGGGCTGCCCTGCCTTCAGGAGGCTGCTGTGACTGCAAACACAGCTCTGGCTCAGTGCTGATGCAGTGCTCTGCTTGAGCTGCTGTTTGAGCAGGAGGCCAGCAGAAGGTGGAATAAGATGAACCTCAGCCATGATGTCTTCCATTCCCCTGTGTAAGGTGGGTTACACTGGGGCACTCGCAGTGGGTTTGGCAGCTTCAACACTGGTGGATTTATGCTTGCCCAGAAGGTCTCCCCCATTCAGCCTGGTGATGAGAAGCTGCATGGAGACAGAGCAGCTTCCAGTGTCTGAAGGGGGCTACAAGGATGCTGGAGAGGGGCTCTTCATGAGGGACTGTAGTGATAGGACAAGGGGTGATGGGTTCAAACTGAAACAGGGGAGACTGAGCTGAGCTCTTAGGCAGAAGCTCTTCCCTGTG
>JBCJKH010006186.1:6662-19627 GCA_039877255.1 Loriculus beryllinus | reverse complement strand
ACTCTATCAAAGCTGTTGGGAGTGCTTATGTGAAATCCCACAGCTCCAGGGAAGACAAGGAACTTTGATTAGAACTCTTATATTACCCTCTGAAGTTCAGCTTGCAAGCAGGTCAAGCCAAAGCAAACATGTTAGAAAACCTTACACGGGCAGTCTAAAGGCTTCTTAGTTTTTTTCTGTTCGGAGAGCACTCCCTAGAACATGTAAAGATGCTATTCTAAGATGGGAAAAGCTTGTTTTCAGCTATGTTTCTGATCTACCTGACGTGAACCAGAGACAGCTGACAGCTACCACATACAGTTTTCTGTACACACTTGCACTGTGACATTTGAAGAAATATTACCACACCTTGTGCCAGCTAATGTATACTTGAATGACTATACCAACTATCCAATGCAAAATGATCAATGAGGTTGAATTTTATCTCCAAACTATTGCAAACCTTGCTCAGGTTTTGGGAAATAAATTGTACAAAAAATTATACTGCAGATTTCTTAATCACCACGCAGCACCTGATGGAGAAAATAATATTAAAAAATCATTTCTTAGCTTATTCTGAACAGAGATGTGTGAACTTAAAAAGAGTATATTATAAAAAAATTAGAGGCAGGCATAAATTCCAAGTATTCCTGAATAGTTTCTCAACTGCAAGCACATCCTTCATAAGGATTAAATAAAAAGGTCAAGAGAAAGGTCAAGGAAAAAAAAAATCCAAACCAAGTTATATATAATCAGCAATAAATCCATAAATAAATATTTTCCTTTTTAGTGTAGTCACGACATCTTATATTTTGTGACCAAGAAAATGCTGCTCTAAGAAAAAAAGCAAAGAATCAACCAACAAGCAAAAACTCTTGAAAAAAAATGTACCAACAGAAAGAAAAAAAGGAAAAACACCTCTTAGTGATGCTTCCGATCACAAATTTATTACAATGTCAGATAATGAATTACATTTTTTTATATCTAGCATGAACAAAAGGGAATTCAAGCAGAGATGTAACTACAGTTTGCAGTTTAAGAACCTGCTTTTGGTACTTATTTTCAATGGGCATAATATTTCCATTTTAAAATTATGGCCTCATGCGCATCGAGAATCACAGATGTGGTGATTTTTTAATGTGAAATACACAAATGTACTCAAAAGCATGAATATTCATAATACAAAACATGATGTACATTATACTTTAAGATAGCCCTATTTTCTTTAGATGTCATATTTCCTTTAGATGTCATAATTTCATATTATGAAACTTTCAGTCTCTTGATGGGATTGGATTTGTCACATGATAAAGTAGCTTAGGGCTTTATATATTGCTTCTGTTAAAATCTCCAGGGTCTTCTTGCTTTCAAAGAGAGCTGACCAGACCCTGTGACTGAAAAAATTGCACCTCCTAGTACTAAGAAGTTGCAAACACCCATCCAACCCCTATATCCAGAACATAAGCAAATGCGTCTGCCAAAACTTGCATTTTACCACCTTCCGCTATTTCCCATCCCATCTGGTGGCCATTGTAGCAGCTGATCTTTGCCGGCACTCTGCACGGTTCGCAAGAAGAACAACAGGTCCTCAATGAGACTGAAGAACAAAACTCTCTTAACTATGCCAAAATGAACAAAACCCTGGGAAAGTTCTAGAAGATCCAAAGTAGAGGGAGGAAAGATGAAAGAAAAGAAGGAAAGAAAACAGAGAAATAGGCTCACTACCTTGAAGATACAAAGATGTCTTCTCAGTCAGCAAGTGAAGATACTTTCAGTTGTAGGCCTTTAAGTCTCTGTGGTGAGTAAGCCTGACGGGGACCTGACTAGATAGTCATGAGGAGTCATGGCTGGTTGCCTACTTATAGGGTCAGGGTCTCTTGGACATCTCCCACAGACCCAGACCCATTTCCTCCCCGCACACGCTCCGGGAGCTGTTCTGGAAGGTTCCAGCCGGTGCAAAGGGTCTCATGGGGAGCCCCAGCTCCAGTTCCTGCTGTGCTCTCAGAGCCACAGTGCGGTGCGGAGCAGCCGCAGGGGCTGTGCTGCTGCCTCTGGTCAGGTTCTTACCAGGGCAGTTGATGTTCACGGCCTCAGGGCAGACAACACAGAAACCATCCTCTGCCTTCGTGGAGCACGGTCCCTGCTTTGCCCTTCAACCGCGCCCCAGCCCCAGCCCCAGCTGCAGCCCCAGCCATTTGCCTGAGCCATAAGGAGCTGGCAGTTCTTTCTTTGAGTTGTTTTAAGACATGCACAGAAAGGGTCTCTTGACCATCGCTCTCAACACAAGAAATTCTAGCCTATGAAATTGCAACTAGATTGCAGCCTGGGAGCCAGTAAAGAATTTATCTCTCTCCTTCAATAAAGAAGATTTCATTCTTTAAATGTGAAGAGTTAGAAAGCACTCAGAGATTTTTAAGATCAGCCTCTAACTTAAAAGCCATGTTTGAGGAAAGATACAGCTCACAAGATATGGTGGACAAATGATATTGCCTAATCTATTTTAATATAACTACTTCTTTTGATCAGAGTTGCTGAACTTATTTAATAAATTTTAGTGCTAGCTGGAAAGCTGTGAAGCCAGAAAAAATATTATAGAACTAGCGACAGAAGTCTGGGAAAAAAAAAAAAAAATCATCTATTTAAATGCAGCTCATCTACTTGTATTTTCTAAAGCTTCAGGGGACACAAGAGAAAGTCCTTTTAGATATCAAGAACACGTATTTATGTACAGTGTCTAAAAGTCTTAATCAAATGAGTTATCTACAAGGCTAAAGTTATAAGATTCAAGGAACATAGTCAACTTGATTTTTTTAATGGACTGTGTTCTTCATAATCCTGTTTTTGATAGACCACCATTTAAGTAGTCTGCCTTATTGGAATTTTAAATCCTTGAATACATTATAAAGGATTTATTTACAAGACCTTTTCAGTGAGCATAAAATGAATAGACTACAGGCATAATCTGTGGCCACTGGAAAGATCTCAGAAAACCTTTATGTCATATTCTTACAGGTGATACAATTAAAATTACTCCATTCAAATGCTTTCAAATGTGCAGACAAAAACCTGAAATGTTTTTTTAAAGCAGTCCTCCCTGTTGTAAAATACTTAACTACTATAGGTAAAAAGTATTTCAGAAAATGTAAAAATTGCAGCCCAAAACTCATTCTTATTTCAAGTAAAAGATTTTAATTTAAGAGCTATTCCCATCACAGCTGTTGAAATGATAAAATTTGAGAGACATTTTTCATTTTAATGAACTCTCCTTCCTAGATGAATCACTATGTTTTCATTAATGAAGTGTACCCTGAATGAATTTGTGGGTGGTACCAAGGTGAGCGGTATGCTTGATATGCCTGAGGAAAGGGATTTCATCTGGGGGGACCTTTAAAGTTCATGAGAGGGCCCACTGAATATCATGAAGTTCGACAAGGACAAATGCAAGGTCATGCACTTGGCCTGAGGGAAACCCAAGTAGGTCCAAAGGAAACCAAGAAGATTATCAGGAAGCTGAAGCCCCTACGAGGACAAGCTGAGAGTGTTGGGCATGTTCAGCCTGAAGAAAAGACGTCTCTCTTTCCAACCAAAAGTCTCGATGCAAAAGGACAATGCCTAATCAGCTTCTTATTTGGTGTTTCTGGATCATGTCCATTCAAGTGCAGGATTCAGGATGTACCACTTTTAAGCCAGTCACTGTCAAAATTTGGAGCAAACCCATACTTGTTGCAGACAACAAGCAGCAGGCTTCTGCATGAGAGTTCAGATGTTTAGGTTTGGACATCTGCCCTCCTCCACATCATACACATACGCACACAAATATCTGCCACCTGTTCTTAGTTCACAGTTCAAGCTGTATTCTCTCCTATGCAATCTGTGGACTTTACACAATATCTAAACATACATTTAAGGTTTCATATTGTGTTTATCATGGTAGAAAAATAATTTTCAAAATTAATATTCCTAGAAGATTAATTTTGTTTCATCAGATTATATGGGGGATTAGTTTAGCAGTAATTAAAAAATAAGATCCTTTAAGTAGAATGTGTACCCAGGAAACATAAAAAAAGAAGTTTGACGAAAGATCCAGAAAATTTCTGCAATAGAACTATCAACCATTGAAAACTCAGCAGCTCAGAAAACAATAAGGAAATGGGAAATTTAATTGCTTAATTCTAACCTGCATTGACTGCTGATATAAAAATCTATATCCAGTTGTGCGATGCACTGCAGTAAACATTGGGATGGCTTCCAGAACAAAAACATTCTTTCTTAGTCCAGTATGTGTGGGTCTGGTACTCTCTTCTGTTTTAACAAGCAAATTGAAACAGATGCAACACTAAGTTGCTGACTAAATGGAGCCATTTTCACAAGCAGCTGGGCTTGTCACAGCCAGGCTTTGTTTCCAGTTTACATGGTGGACCTAAAGAATTTTAGCTGTGACATCTATTGCTGAAAAAAATATAGCAAAAGGAGATAAAGTCAAAAGCTAATACTGTGCTGCAGCAGGGGTGTCAACTGATCTTCAGACATATGGAAGCAACAACTGATATTTGATACTTTGCTAGAAGCATAGGGCTATTTACACAGGGGTTTTTTTCAAAAGCCTTTGGGACAGTAGCAACAGCATGTTGTCTGCCACAGCTGAAATGCTGGTCCAGATCAAATGGCTGGTCCAGATCAAATGGCTGCCCTGATTTACAGCCATTCACTAGCTGTATAAAACTTGATCCTTCAATAAGCTAAGCACTACCCATCTTTTTAGCCAAAGTTGTTCTGAAAAATGTATTTTCCTAGAAAATAGTATTTTGAAATATTATACAAAAGCTAGCTGGACCTGTTGTGTAACAGTAAGCCCTTAAAAAGACACAGGGTCATTTTCATAGAATCACAGAATCATTTTGGTTGGAAAAGACCTTTAAGATTGCTGATTCAAACCGTAAACCTAACATTGCCAAGTTCACCACTAAACCGCGTCCATAGACGCCACATCTTCTCAATCACCTTCAGCTACACTGTTTCTGCTAACACATGCACATGATCTGAAAATATAACTCAGAAGTGTTTGCGACACCTGGGTTTCCAGTGACAGTTTGGAAGAAGAAATAAACATCTCCTTGATGAAAAGAAGCACCCTTTGAAGAACAGCTTTGAATGTGCTCTGATTTTATGAAATGCAGGTGTTTCGGTCAACTTTAAAATTATTCAATTTTTATTTGTGCAAATGCAGAAGGTCATCTTTGCTCTTTGAACTACTTAGGAAACTAAAAAGAATGCTCAAGTAAATAGAAAAGTAAGCATGAGTTAGTGTAGAAAGTTATTAATGTGCATTATATTAAAGCTGTATTTATAGGGTAGTTGATAGGACATTATTGTGTCCTCAGCAGTTCTGAGACCTATTATTATGAGTGGGTTTTACCTCATTTTATTTTAATTCTGTGCATTTTTTTTTCATCTTTTCTTCCCTACTATGTCTGTTTAGACAGTAACCTAAACATTAAATTCTGTTTAATTAAGTGTGATGAGTGTTTTTCATGGTAGCTACGATCAGTGTTGAAAAATGCTATGTAAGAACCTTTGCAATAAAAAGATTGCACTCAGAATGATCACTGAAAAGGCTAAATATTGAAAACTTTTTTCTGTATATCTGTAATACTTTTCTACTTACTATGTATAATCCAGCTCATAGCTTCAATGCCAGTCTCTTTAGTCTGCCAGTTGCAATAACTGTAAGAAAGGATCCAAGCTGCAGAAGACCCATAAAATATGTTCTTACAGGTAAATGCAAGTCCCAGCAGACAAGTGCATGAGTTTCTGTGGACAAAGAGAATCCCAAAGTAAAGATTAAGAATGATCCCCAAAAGCTGTAAACTTGATGCACTTCCACTTCTTGTTTTAAGACTGAAAACCAGATTCCTCAGAGACATAAAGATGTAAGTTTCATCAGAAGCTTGGTAGGCATCAAAAACTTTTCATGGAACTTACCCTGATTTACTTCTGTTGTGAAAATAATCGAGGTGAATGCAGCACGTTTCATTAAGTTCATGTAGATAGAGGGCCCACTCAGGTTTTCTATTTATGTAGTGATCCCAACCATATGGGGTGTTACTCTGAGTCATTTTGGTAAAATAATGAATTCTTTTTACAGTCTGCAAATAGCACAGAGAGAATGAAATGCTGTTGTCTAGTACATGTGTGTGTGTGTGTGGTGAGGAAGGTGGAGGTTCTGAAACACTGACAATTCTGAAAGGACCGGCATTTCCCGAGCTATATCAGTGTCAGCCTGCTTCCCCCACAAAGGAAGCGCAGCTCGCTTGTGCAGAATATGTCAGAGCCTCTTGCGTCCTGTAGATGTATCTTTTTAAAAAGTGCATGTTAAATAAGTCGAATCAAATATTTGGCAAAATTTCAGACAGCTTTCAAGAAAACATGTCACACTTAGAGAGATATTTGTTTTGTTAAAAATTAATGGTCTGTAAACACCTTGAGCTCCATCATGATTTTGCAGCAATTTTATGCCAAAGTAGCTCCATCGGTTACTGCTGATTTACACTGACACTACCCTACAAAGTCCTCTGAAGTTTAGCTCAAATAAGAAAAAAAATATCTTTGCTTAGCTTTCTATATGCTTGCTCATTTATCTCTCTCTCTGTCTCTACCCCTCAACACGTCCATATATCAAGATTTATAAAATTTGTAAAATCGCAGTCACCAATTTCATGTAATGGTGTAAACTTTGAGTTTTATTTTTTTATGACAGAATAGTCTGTGGGCAAACATAAAGCTTCCTCTCCTTTTCTGCCACTTGTGTTTTGGGGTTTTCTTTTATAGATATCCACAATTTTCTCTTAAAAACATTTCTTCGGTTGTTTGACAATCATCCTGCAACTTAGATGGCATTTGGAAGATATAAGCTTATATTCATTTTGCAGTAGTATGTGCAGCAGCAGTGAGGAATCTCACAAATGAAAAAAAAAAAAAAAAAGGAAAACCTGTGGGATTTAGAATACACATGGAATAGTGGGGGACAAACAGGGAAGCCTTCTTTTTAATCACAATTTCCACACCATGGTAATTTTATTTTTTAGTGTAAATACTGAATGTTATATAAAACCCATACAGATGCTAACCACTTCAGAAAAGAGATAACAGGCTAGCAAGTAGACTATGGATTTACCATCTTTGTATTTCCATTGATATACTGGGACTAATATGAATAATGGAGAAAATTCTGCTTTAAAATAGGAGTGCAGGAGTAATTTCCATGCAAGTTTCTCTAAAGAGCTATGTGGCATTCTGCCCTGTTCTGTGTTCTGGAGTTCACAATACTTATGCAACTGAGTGTATATGTTCACATATACATATATAAATTTGTGACCTGATATTTCATTCTACACACATTCCAAGCTGACCAAGTCTCACAACAATACTGTTCTGAGCCAACATACCAGTTTCTCAGTATGCTGTCTCTTTTGCTTTGCAAAGCAAACTCAGGTCAGAACATAGAAGATTTCATGCAAAAAATATGCTATATCCCTGCAAGTTTATTTCTGCTATATTTTGGCTTACTTTTTGGTTTTGTTATTCTTATTTTCTTTCCTAAACTGTGCTGCATGAAGGGCTTTCATATATGAGGTTATTGATTGATACAATTACTTGAACTATAGCCTGAACAATGACATCTGCAATATACAATCAGTGATTGTATCTTTGCAATAAAATTCCCATGTGAACATGCTTTCTCAAGGAAAAGTATATTCATTTACAATTTAGCTTAATCTGCTTCTACAGTAGATGACGCACAGTTCAATTTATACTGTCATGTCAATGCGCCTTCTTCTGTAGCCTGTTGTACTCTCCTTAGGCAAAAAAAGGTTTAAATCCATAAAGCAAATGTTCACTGCAAGATTCTCTGTAGACTTTGTCTTCATGGTCACTTCATCCCTCATTTATTTTATGTATTCACAGACTTCTTCTGCACATACTTCTTCACAGACTTCTGCTGCAACCTACAGGCTCTGATTTTCAGTGATGGTACACTTACCATAAAAATCTAAATAAACTTCTCTTCACAACTGTCTGGTGTTTTGACACTCAAGACAAGTGTCCAGGTAAAAAGAGGGAAAGGACGAACAACAGAGGAACTTAACTGTGATTAAAACTTAACTGCAATTGCTCCATACCATCTCTGCCAATGGCTGACCAATCAGGATGACCTTTACTTAGCAAATGCTGCCTAGTTTTGGGATACGAATGGCAAACTTACTCCACCCTGGAGCAGTGGAGGTGGGAAGTCCCATTAACTGTGTTTTAAGCAAATGAAGAGATGAGCCCATCATTTTGGGAATGTCAGGGCTATGATAGCATTACAAGCCCTTACTGTCCCTGCCCAACAACTCCTCTGACCCCTCCTCTGACCCCTGCATATGGACTAAGGAGCCCCATTTCAGTTCAGTCTGGGCTTTCTGTCCCTTCCCAGTGATGCAGTTAGGAGAGCCTGCGCCATTTTTGTCCCTGTCCCTTGGATACACCTTGGACGCTGGCCTAAGCCATGTCTTTAGCCCTGTCTTCATCTTTTGCTGCTCAATTGACCCTGATCCTGGTAGGTCACTTGCCATGCCTGGGGCTATTGACAAACCCGGTTGCAACACACAGTTCTGTCCAGTGTCCTCAGAAACTGCAGGACAGTTCTTCCCAGTGAGGGCTCTGGGTTACTTGGATTAACTTTGAGCACCTAACTCCCTGTCCTCTAGGAGGCATCCAACTCTTGGTGCACGCTGACAGTGATTAGGAAGCATCCTGATTGTAAAGTTCACCATCTCAGATAAAAGGCAGAATTTGTGAAAAAAGAAAAATTAATCAGAAAGAAGCATAAGCATTTATCAGCACGAGTCTAGAAAATAGTCTGAGAACTATGTGATACTCTTAAGAAAACTTTTATACTTTTTCTACAGGCTTCAAAAAGGATGACATCAATGGGAAAACAAAAGTTTGGATACTTTTTTTGGTTTTGTAATGCTGCTGCCATCCTGTTACGAAATGAAATAATAAAAATAATCTTAGCACATTAGAATATAAATCTGTGATCTTTTCTATATTCACAATGAGAAATCAGAGGACACAAATACATGTTTTCTATTTCTAGTTGAGACAGATACCAGAAAAGAAGAAACATTTAAGTAAGGTACACAAATATTTGAACTATTTACCAATTTATATGGGTTTTTATATATATATATGGAGCTTTTCTAAACAAATTCTCTTTATATATTTAAATATATGTAATGTTCCACATATATAATGTGATAATAAAGAAATGCAAACTAGAAGATACAAAATAACAACACATATATGAATGTATATTTACATATATGTATTAGTATTCTTAGTATTAGCATAGTCTTCTAAGCTTTCTGCTTTTTAAGGCATGCAGAAACTGAAACTTTCCTTCAGTTTCCAGTTCTCTGTCTTCTCCCTGTAAAATACATATGCCCAGGGACCTCTGTGATGTTCCTTTGCTCCTTCTAGTTTGCATCTCTTTGTTAAATAGAAATCTCACCATCGGTAATAGTATGTCATTGTTGTATTTCATTCTAAATCTTTTTCTTCTTAACTTGTAAATTTTTGGCATTCCAGAGACTCAGTAGGTTGCTTTCTTCCTTTTTTACCAGCCTTATCCTAGCATTTCTTCTATAACAGAAAACAGAATTTCACTGGCTACATTTTAAAGTGACTAATACTTACTCCTTTCAAAGTATGAATGGAATGAAGCAAACACAAGAGACCTATGTGGTTCTAAGAGGTGGCACCATGTCTGTCACTGACCAGAGCTATGTTTTTGAGCTACAAACTAAATGTGAGGTCTAAAAAAGTGAGATTTAAATTTTTCCCTTTGAAATTAAATAAAGTATTTTTAAACAATTTTTACATTTCAAAATTATTAAAATGAATGCGTTTTCTGTTTCTTATGAGCTCATTATTATCATTCCTTTCTGTAGGTCAGTCTTACCTTGAAAGAAAAAAATTAATTTTTCTTCATAGTTATCCACAGAAAGTAAGAAAATTTCTGTCTGCTTACCCTTCCCCTAGCCACAAGCTTTGGCTTTAATCAATATACCATAAGATTTTATTTAAACTGATTAAAAACTCAAAGCCCTAGCAAAGCAAATTTCTTTTTAACTTGGGATATCTCGTTTGACTTTTAATGTATGCAAGTCATTCCTATTGTACAAAATAAGAACTTTGAGGAAAAAACATTGAAATTAGTTACTCGTTAGCTGTTCACGTTACAGCTTTGTGTCTCAAATTCTAATGATTATTTTTGTTTCCTTTGATTGAAATATTTAATACCTATCACTCTATAAAGACTCAAGGTATGTAACAGAAATGGACATAAAAGGCTTAGAGGCATTTGATTCATTTTATAGTCACAAAGCTCTGAAAACTCAATAAAGTTGCAACAATGATGTTTTTCAAGAAAAGAAACAAATTCCTCACTGTAGTCTGAGTGGTCTTTTCAGTGTTCCAACATTACTGACTGGTGTCATAGCAGTTTCCTAGCAGCACTGGCATGCAAATCAGACCAAAAAATGGGCACTGATATCTCCATTAATAGTCCCATGCTTGTATTAGTGGTGACATTCATGGGCCACCTCACACTCACTGTTTTGCCTTCCATTCAGTTGTTTTCTCTCTCACAGCCATTTACCAGATCTGGAAAGACATCAAGACGTTTTTCTTTATCACTGCATGCATAAGAGCTTGGTTGGTGGAACATTATTCAAATATATGGTGACATTTTGATACAGTCATTTTGATACAGATCAGTGGAATTAGCTGCCACTGATAGGTGTTACCCTGAAATGAATAGTAACTAAGTTAACAGATATCAGTGCCAGAATCTGCATTTTGTAGCTGAAATATAATCAAAGCTAGTCATAGAGGACTGCAACTTTTATTCAAGTATTTCACTGAACACTCTATATTTCATTTGAATGAAAGCAGTCCACTTGCCTGTGACAGGACCCAAGTTGTCCAGAACTTTTAAGTGGATATGCCTTAACTTTCATCTTAGAGTGGGCTCCCAGAGAAGACCAAGAAAGCTTTAAATTTGGAAAAGACCACTTTGAATAGAAACTGGAATCCCATAGCTCTTAAAGAATCTCAAAGGAACTGTGTTAGATGCAAAAGAAGTATGGACAGTTCTTGCTATGTTTTTTCCAGGCAGGTCATAATTTGCTTCCTCCCTTGCATGAAATTCTGCCAATTTCCATGTGCTCCCAAGAAGAGTTGCCTTTTTTTGATTTCTGAGGACTTCATATCTGCACCTTGATCATCTGCTCGACAATCTTACTTTGAGTTGCAAGCTCCTCCTTGTGATTTTTCCCCTTTCATCTGCACCCTCAAATGCAGACTCATACCTTATCTTAATGAACAGACTGATTCACTGCCAAGGCAAGAAATTTTCCCTTAAAAAAACCCCAAACTGTCATGGCACAGAAATGGAAACTGAATCTGGGGAAAATGCTCTAAAATTAATATACTAAAATCACTGTACAGAGGATGACATTAAACTGGAATTCAGCATTCAGCATAAACTCTTTATAAAGAACAACAAATCAAGATAGGGTACTATGAAAAGGTGAGTTATACTATGTATGGACTATAGGTTTCAGGTTTACCTGTTTTTCTCACTAGTTCAGCCTGTCTGAATTGCTGTAACTCATTTGAGCTCATCTAGCCAGAAGGGTTAATATTCGTGTTTCAATACGTCATGGGGTTTTGCATGTGTTCATAGACTGTAACAGAGAAATGGCTTTGAGATATTGTAGTAATGGATGTTTTACTATCTCAAGCAATTTTCATTATTTCACTGATGTGCCAATAGTTCAGAGAATTTACACAGGGTTGGCTGTCTGATACTTCTCATGGTCTAGTGGAAGATGTTCCTGCCATGGCAGGGGGATTGAAACTATATGATCTTAAGGTCCATTCCAATGCACACTAGTCCATGATTCCATGATCTATGTGTTTATATTTATACACTATGGTTAATATCAGCTCTTTCAGCCTGATACCCTTTCATCTGATATTGTTTCCTCTATGTCTAATTGAAAAAATGACATGCCTATGTACCTCACGTAGCCCATTTTAATCTGTAAGCATAATCACTTTTGTACTGTACTGAAAGGGTCCACAAAGTAGTCTTTTATGTATTATTCTGGATTACCCAAAATGAAGCCTTTTCAGAATGCTAGAGAGATCAAATTCTGCCTTTCTCTGCTGTTAGCACCTAACAGATATTCTTCAAGAAAAAAATAAAATGGTTTACTTAGATTTAGAATGTCAAACCATTATTCTTTTATATATAAAACTTGTTCTAAAATAAATTTTGGACAATGTTTTGTCTTTAATATACTGTTATGAGACTATCATTTTTTTCTTTTATTTTAACTAAGATGGTTTTATGCTGTGAAAATGATTTTGTGAAATTTTCATTTGACTTTAATCTGCATTTTATTTTTTCATTTACAAAAGTAAAATATTCCTGGAGAATATTTACATTACCTGAGATGTAATCAGTCTATACTCATGTGCCATGCTAAAAGTTCTTTGTCTCTCTTTTTGGCTGAGTCTCTATCTATTTTTCCTGTTGTAACACGCTTAGCCACAGCTGTATTCCTCCAGAAGTGTTTCAGAGTATCATTAGATGGGCTAGAGTACAGATTTACAGTAAATTAATATCACCAATTTAAAATGAAGTAGCTGATGTCACATAATACCATGAAGTAGAATATGGACTTCTGGAAACTGGTCAGGCAGCAGAGAAAAAACAACACATTAATAAATGCAATCTTTGACTTGCCTTGTAGCCTAAAGAATACAATACGTACTATAGCCGTACCCTCAGTAATAAAAGTTTGCTATCACTGATTTTCTTGCTGTCACAGTCCTCTCATGCCTCCCCAAGAAAAGAACATTATTGCTTC
>JBCJKH010006183.1:0-42427 GCA_039877255.1 Loriculus beryllinus | reverse complement strand
GCACCATTATTTCATTCTCTTTTTATGGATGCACAGTAATAAGGATTTCAGATATGAATACAGTCATTTCAATGCAAACAGAAAGAGCATGAGGAATCAAAGAACATTTTAAAGTGTAAATATGCAGCCATGGAATCATTAAAGGGATACAAATGTTGAAAATAAGGGAGAAGTTTATGAACTCCATGTTTAACGGGAGCAGGCTGGGGAAGAGTTTAGCTGTCCTTCTAGAAAACAGAAATTAATTTGCTTTGGCCAAATTAAAATTAATTAAAATTATGCAATGTTGCCCTTGTGTTAATTTTAACGGTGAGGTTGTTGTGATTTAAGGCTACAATTAGTTCTAGTGTTTGAAAGAGAAGCACTGTAATCGAGACAGGACATTTTAATAATCCTGGTTATAAACATTTAATACATCATCTTTAGGGACTCACAAACACATTGTAATTAACTTTTACAACTGAAATAAATCAGATTGCATTAGCATATTGCAAAGGAAAAAATCATTTGCATGATTGAAAACAGCTTCAGAAAATTATGTATAACAGGCTTCATGTAAACATCAATGCAAGCTAGTCTCAAACTTTTACCAAGATATTTTTTTAGGTTATTTTTAGAACAGTTGAAAAACCACTCTCATTTCTTTTCTCCCTTTTAAACTTCTCCCTGCATCAGGAATGTCACTCATTCTACCTTGTACGTTTTCATACCGATAATAAGCGTGTCCATGACTAAGGTCAACAAATAGCATAAAACAAAAGATTAAGGTCCTGATCCTGCAAGCACTTAAGACATGTGAGTAACTTTGCTCATGTAAAATCTCTGTTGACTGCATTGAGGCTGCTGATATGGATAAAGTTATGCTTAAGTATCTTCAGGGTTATGGTTATCATTCATCTCTACTCTTCACCAAAGAAAGCACAAACAAAACATACTGGAAAAAAAATATAAACAGGATTTAAACTGCAGAATCACCAAAAGAAATGTAAAAACTATGAAAACAACCAAAGGCCAAGCAGAAAACTGTTTTCAGTTTATTTCATTTATTGTAGGTGAAAAAGAAATGACTGACCTTTGGCCCAGACATCCAGATCCACCTGCTTCCAGGGAGTTTTGATATAGATTTGGACCATGATCATGGGCAAATTCGTGCTTGCAGTAATCATTCTAATCCTAAATATTAATCTGGACAAAACCTATGTTCCTCTGAGCTCAGAAATTCCAGCAACATTAAAAATTTGGGAGAAGTTCTGTATGGGATTTCCTGACTGAAGATCTCTGTTAGATAATATAGGATCAAAGTAGCTAATTAAGCACCAAGCAAGCAACAACAAAATAAATAGATAAACCTTTTTACGTAAGTCTATAAAATTAGACCTCTACTGGATGAATCTGAATTTTTCTTTGTGAGAGTGGTCTGAAATTTGATCTAAGCCTGTGCTGTTTAAGATATATTTAAGGTAGTCAGGCTTGAACTTGAGAATGGTTTTAATTGCATAGCTGTTTGAAAGTGTAGCCAGCTAAAGGGGTAGTGGTGTAAAAGGGCATATTGGTCATTCTAGCACCTGCCTGTAAAGGAGGACTAGAGGCAGAGAAAAGAAGAGAGAGACAACTGGCAACTTCAGTAGAAATCTAAGATGTGAAATTGAGAAAAAGAGGTTATAGGTGAGGGAAGTTTGGAGTGTGAGGATAGGGGCAAGAGTCTCCTGTGAGACCAGTTTCTGATTAAGCTATAAAAGACAAATAAATTGTAAGGAGAGTTTAAAAAATGATCAAAGAAAGAAGGAGATCTCAAGTTCTCAGGAACCTGGAAAGGGTTTGTACTGATGAATTCTGCACTGATAATCTCTGCACCATTTAGAATTCAGTCCTTAGAGGATGAGCATTACTTTTGTCTTTCATTGAGAAAAGTTTGAATTTCGTTTTCATTGGCTGAAGTATCTGGTGTTCTCTTAACACTTTCCTCACTCTCCATTTAATGTTTTGTTTTTCATGTAGAACAGAGAAGTTGTGGAGCTATTTCAGGAATAAAGACAGGAAAGGAGATGAACAAAACTTTTCTCTTTTTCTTTTGCCCCAAAGGCCAGGGGGAGAAAGCTTTTCCTCTTGAGGCCACAGTGTATTGATTCAAAGGAGCAGTAAGTTAATTAACACGAGTAGTGAAGCCTCCTGCATAATTAACAAGACATTTACCTAAAATCAATAATCTAATTGCCACACCTACAGTACATGGGGGACAGTGTTTATCCTATTGAGAAAGACTCATTTATATCTGCGTGTTAACATGGTGATTCGTGGTTTGTTTAAGAGCCTAACCTGATCTGTAAAGTGATAATTTATTGAACGATCAATTAAACTTTTTAACCTTGCAAATATAAACAGGTAATGAATAACCACAAACCTATTTCCATATGAAAGTTCACACATAGCAGGGATTTTCATACAGTTCAGATTATTTTTCATCAGTCCACTGAGACTTGGTGGAGAAAAATGAGAGAGGAATAATTTCTCTTTGAGAGGCATTCAGCAGCCTTTCTGGATTTTGGTCCTGAGTTTATATTCCTCAATTTCAGGCTGGTCTTAAAGTACCCTGCCAGCTTCCTTGTCCCTGATGGTTAAAAAGAAGGAACTGAAGAACACGGAGGTTCCTTTTCTGGGGAAATCAAATTGGTTCAGCAAAGAAAGTTGGCCTCCAAAGCACCAGAAGACCTAGAGTTGAACAGAGATATGACAACCCAAAGCTGCTATAGAATTGCTCTTATTGCACACTGTAGCTTCATCATCATGTGTTTTTAGTCTCACCACCTTGTGGTAAGGAGAAAGAAGGGAGGCAAGTCAGAGTAGGTGGATGGATGGTTTACACTACCAGAGAATTGCTTTGCATTGAGGATGACAGCTGGTATCCCTATCTGAAAGGTTGGGTCGACCGAAAGCTGTTAAAATCTGGAGCCTGAAATTGTTTAGACTCCTTTAAAAAGTCCTGTCTTTCATCTTGCAAGTACAAAATTGGACTTGAAGATATCCCAAGAACTAATTTTCTTCTGTGTTTTCAAGTCTGCGTCCCAGCTTGTGTTAAAATGGCGTGGGGCCCAGCACTGAGGTGTCAGATTGTTTTAAATGATATTTTTCACTTTGGCATGTTGATGTTTTCTAGTCTTACCCAGATTTTGATGGTGTAGAGAAACAGAAGACAAAATAAAAAATGAACTTAATGGTTTCAAAACCTTCCCTCTAGAAAGCTGGAATTCATGGCAATTCTGCTTTTCCAGAGAGGGCTTCTGGATTTGGTTTGAAGCAATGGTTTTGATACTATCTTGCAAGACCCAAGCCAGCTCTTTGGTCCACACCAGTAAAGCACTGGGATAATTCAACACACCAGTAACATAAGTGATTGAAAACCCATAGAACCTAATAATACTTGATAAAGTGTGCATAAGAGTATATAAATTTAATAATAAATTTGTCTTTGAATTCTTGCTGCCTTTTAGTTTTTACAGGCAGTGCTGTGAAAGAGTTTTGAACCTGTCAGTCACCATGAGTTTTCCTTAGGATCCTTAGGAGTATTCTAAAGCCATGGGCAGTGGCTTAGCACAAGTCTTGGAGGTGCCAACTCTCAAAATCCAAGGTCATATGCAAAAAAGAGATGAATAAATTAGCTAACCTAAATTGCCTTAAACTTCCCTGCCAGCAGCTAGGGCTTGGTAATGAAATCTTTTACTTTGATATATTTCAATAAAATTGGGACTAACAAAGTGAATAAAATTTGTCTGAAGAGTGAAAAGAGCAACTTCACTGTGCAGCAGTCAGTGACCACAATGAGTCTGGCACTGTCCCACCACTGATGTCTTACCTGGACTGCGGGATTTTGAGTGTTAATGAAATCCTTTGAGGATTAGGTGAGGAAAAACAATGAGGGATGGATGATTTAGATACACATAAAATGGTTTTCAGTATTATTAGATTTGCCACCTAAACTGAGATAACAATGAAGTGTGAAATATAATGTTCTTAAAATTGATTTTTCAGTAAGATAGTCTCTGTTTTAACCCCCCCCCCCTTTTTTTTTTTTGAGTAATTCTTTGATACTTTTTACGTATTTCATTCTTTCTTTCACATCTCTTTTAACTCCTTTTAAATCTTTAGCTTTATGAATTGAGAAACTTAAAAATTAGGAATTGCTTCTACTCCCTGTGTCTATTTTAACTCTTTTACTGCTATCAGGGACCTTGTTTTTCCATCTGTATTTCGTGCTATACACTAAACAGAAAGTTCCTATGGTATGTAGCCCATCTGCTCACTCAGCTGGCTTGCAGCTCAGTGAGTATCTGACAAAAAGTGACATTTTGGAATATCAGTAGAGCTAAATGACACAGGTAGCAATGCAGCAATAGGTGAGAGTCATGGTGAGTGGCTGAAGCATAAGACTTCAGTTCAAGATTGTTTTCTGATAGCTCAGCCTCAGGGGTTTTGTGATTTCAGTTGGTTTTTTTAGTCAGATTTTCTGGATTATTCATGATTTTTTAATCCTCAGTTTGACAGAGTTCCACAAGAGATTGTGGTGGAAACATGCATATAAATAAACAAAAATATGAATGCAGTAGAAAGCTTATTGTTTTTTCTCTAATCTTGAAGTACCTCAGTTTCCTCACCTGTAGACACCATACAGTGCAATTCATCTGTTATGTGTAACTGTACAGAAGTGCTGTGAACTTTCCCTTCACACCTCAGTCACTGGGATAAATGCATTTTATTAGGTCAGGCCTTTCTTCTGAAGACCTGGAAAGCTGTTGTGGGTTTTATTACCTGCGTACCGTCAAGATAATGGAGCAATTTTTAGCCTGGACTAGCATGGCTCTGATTAACCACTTTGTCCAACAGTGATTTTTATGTATCACACCAGGGCTGGGATTCACCTGCGTTTTCTACATTAGATTTATGTGAGTTTGGTGAAGTCACACCATGAGAGACGCAACACTAGAAATCTTTGAAAAGGGCTTAATGTTGTCATGGTTTTAATGTTACTGCATGGATGCTGCAAGATAGCAGTGCAAGGAAAAGACCTGGATTTCCTTATCTTGGGGACTGAGAGGGGCTCCTGCATAAGTGTCATGTAATTATATGTAATTATATCCCTCGTTGTATTATCAGTGGCATATGCTCTTCCTAATGATCTACATATTAGCAGCATTTCCTCTTAGCCTCCTCATATGTTTACTCCATGTTTTATCTCTAACTCTTTGTGGATTCCTTTCCCCCTCCTGCCTTACCATCTTCACCCCACGGACCCTTATGACAAGAGCAGAGTTGGGTTGGTTGGACTTTGTATGTACACCAAAAAAAGGAAATGAAATCCCAGCTAATGTTTTCAAATTAGCACAGCTCCAACTCTGGAGATTCTCATTAGTTGTTGGCTGAGATTTATCAGCTCTCATTTGCCTAATATGGAGCCTAACTTTAGGCGCCTGGCCCTTTCGGTGGGGGGTAAGAGAGAATAGGAAGGGGTCTTTTGTCATTGCCATGTGGGCTCACTAATTTGCTCTGCCTAATAAAATTACAAATGAACACAGCTTTGCTCATGTTGCCTTTATAGGTTATAATAACCTTGGTACCCCATAACCTCCCGCTAGCTGAATTAATCAGATCATATTAATATTTCTTCTTACTTTCTTTTAACTGGTTCTTCTCTTAATTAAAGGGGCCAAAGATGTAAACAGGGTAGGTGACTAGAAACATGGCGTCAGGTTATAAACAAGGCTCATTAAAAAGATGGATGTGCCAGCAGACTGCGAAAATTGCTTACTCCGCAAGTGTACATTTTGTAATTTCCTGACGACTAAAAGGACTAATACCAGATCCTGCTCTGTTTTCCTGGCCCCCACCCTTTTATTTTTAAAGCACGTATAAAAGATGATCATTTTTGTAAGCTGGGGGAACACAGAAGAGTTCATTCATCAGCTTGGATAAAGGCCATTTGTATTATAAGCCTTTTTGCCCCTCCAAAAGATGAGGATGCAAAACGGGATGTTATTATAACAACAATAATTAAAAGAAATCCATCTGAAAACTAAAGATTTTGGAAGGGATGGGGAATACGAGCCTGAAAACAGGATTATTATTAATATTCAATCTATTCTTTATTATAATTTGTATTAAAACTTTATTCAGCTCTAGTGAATTTCCAGAGCTGAAATCAAAAGTGAGTATTTCTGTGCACAGCTTAGAGTTGGCAGGATCTGCGGTTATAAAGACAAGGTGTGTGTGCTGTGCATGCTTGCAACACCTTCCCCAAGCACATGTATGCTTCTGCTGTCTTCCAGACAGAAAGCTATTTATCATACCTGCTAGAGTTGGTAGGAAAATCCACTATTTCCTATTTTTAAAGTTATGTGTGAACTTCATATGAAAAGACTATCTAGTCATCTTATATAAATAATTTATATTTTCACTCATTAGTAACTTCAGTCCCTTTAATATTGAAACTTGCCCTTGTAATATGTAATATTAAATTCAGCTCCAGTACAATAACCACTGAATAAAGCAATGCAGAGTTTTCTCTCTTCCAGTGATTATTAGTAGGAAAGTCCAAACCCCTGATTTCTCTATCTCTCTTTATCCCTTCTGGAGAAGAAGGAAAGTCATTCTGACAGGATGATGCACAGCATGACCAGGAAAGACCTCTCTCCTTCATGAATAAATTAGAGATGAAAGTTCCACTGATCCCCTTGCATTTTTATGGAGGGACCTCATCCTAATTTACCTAAATGCTTTGAACAAAACGAAAGAAAAATGTAAGCAGCGAAGGTGAAAAGGTTAAAATCTGTGTTTAAATGGAAGGGCATTTTACCAAGAAGGCTATGTGGACTATCTGCATGTGATTTGGTGTCTTATCTTATTTTTCAGTGTAAGCGTTTAAGTGGATAAATCACAACACAGTGTAATTCCCCCCCCCCAGTAATAATCAATTTTTGCATTTCAAAGTCTCTGTGAGTGTGTGCATTCCACACCTACAAGTGCCTAATCTAAATTTGATTAATATCAGAAAATATTTTATAGTATTAGGTAAGTTATTATTATTGTTATTATAACTATTATTAAAAATCTGAAAAGCCTGTAATACGTTAACTTTATTTTAACCATAAAACATTAGATTTCAGCCTTTAGGATGTTTTCTCTGTTGTTGAATATTCCTGTAGATTTAGGAGGAAGGAATTGCCTTTTCTGTAGGTAATTTTGAACTCTGGAATAGTTTATATGTTTTGAATCCAAAATGAAGTTTCTTAAACCAAATCTTTAGGAAAACATTCACTCCCCCAAAGTTGTTCAGGTGTACATCTAGAGAAGTGCATTAAAATCCTGTGAAAGCTAGCAATTTCATCCCTATTATATTCTCCAGCAGTTTCCTTATAAGCTAATATATTTTTATGAGTATCACTTAGGAATAATTAAAATACAAAAAAAGACACTCTCATTTTCACATCAGTTATTATAGTCTTACTCAGAAGTTTAATGGCTTTGGAAGAACATCTTCCAAGCCCAGGTGTACTTTTTTCAGTTCTATGTCTTCTTTGCCAGTGGAGCTTTAAGCTGGGTCCAAATTCCACAGGGCAGAGCAAGTTGGACATTTGTCTGGGAATGACAGGTTTTGTTTGTTTTGTGAGGTTCAAAGCCTTCTGGATGCTTATTAAAAGAAAAAAGAAATAGTCACTTGGTATTTTGAAAGGGCTCCAAATCCATTTTGTGTCTCCTGTGTGTAAGAAAACAGCTTGCACACAGATTCAGGGCACAAGTGAAGAATGTATTCCCTAAAAGCCCCCAGGATTTAAGAGACAGGACCATCACTGGTCCACTTGTTGAAGATGTAAAATCTATTGATTTTAATGGATCTATTTCTGTGTTAACTTTTGCTGTTTTATCTCTTTAAGAACAAAAGATCCAATCTCAGCTAAACACTGCATGCAGAATGCAGTTTTTCGGTGACTGCATAGAGGGTTTCTGGGCACGGTAGAAGAGGGTCATGGTCATACCCTGGCTGATGCAGGGACATATGAGGTGTTTTGTGATCATTGTTGTCCAGTTGTCCTGCTTGTTCCAGGTGAAATGCGTAACATTCAGACAGCTACATCTGGGCCACAGGAGCTCTGGCCTACACCTACAGGCCAGATGCTGTAATTTATCCTGCCACAAAAACCAGCCCTGGATAAAGCCTGATGTTTTCAGCGTCTGTCATAATTTCAAAACCACCTTAATTTCTAGAGTAGAGCCAGCTTCAGATTTTTAAGCCACCCTATGTTTTTAGGAAAGGAATTCCTCATTTCAGATCACCTAAAGAGCCAGTTCAGCTCCCTCAAAACCTGTGGAAGTTTTGTGCCTTGACTAAATGTCACAATTTGAACCAAAGTTCTGGATATTGTATTGAAAGAAAAAAAAAAGGTAACATATATCATAGAATTTTGGTATCATTTTGGAAATAAAAGGTGTGTTATGATGTAAAGTCAGGGTTACATCTGTAGATGTGGCATTGCACTCTGAATTAGGATGCAGTTTCCTTCCCAATCTGAGCCATCAAATGTATGTTAAGACCTCAAAAGGCCCATTAACTGCTTGTGTGCCTTAGCTTCCCTACCTATAAACTCATGTAAACATTGATTATTTGTCTTTGCATTACATCTGGACAGCTATTTACAGCAAAAAAAACCCCTGTTTATATATGGTGAGGAACTCTTACTTTGCTTCCTCAGCTTTCCTCAGAGAAAGTTCAGGTTAGCTACAAGGAAGTTCTTTACTGTGAGGGTGGTGAGGCAGTATAACAGATTGCCCAAAGAAGCTGAAAATGCTCCATCCCTGGCAGTGTTCAAGGCCAGATTGGACAGAGTCTTGAGTGACATGGTCTACTGTATGTCTGACTTACAAACATAAGACCAGACAGAGGAAAATAGCAGAAGGTGTCCCTGCTCATGGCAGGGGGTTGGAACTGGATGACCTTAAGGTCCTTTCCAACCTAAACCATTCTATGATTCTATAAAATACGACTATACGACTTGGTTTTGATGCTGCCAGCTTCAAACAAAAATAATGAGAGGGGAGAAAGTGAGAAAAGATTTGGGTTTTTTTTCAATACAGCTTGAACAGTTCAAAAATCTTGAACCTCTCAAGTGTCTTTTTAAATTGGGGTCGCTATTGATGTACCAGCAGAAAACGCATCCTGGTGGATACAGCCTGTAAGCCGAGCTATAGTAACACACCCATACAAGTACATCAAGTAGATGGACCCATTTGTGTGTAAGATAAACGCCCTCTTCCCAAGGACGCCGGCCAGGCCACGTGTGTGCGTGTGTGTGTGTTGTTTGAAGGCTGACAAGGCACCTCGGCCATTTCCTCGTTTGGAGTCCTGTCCACGGACCACCACACCGGCCCCCCTCAATGAAGTGTTATTATTCTGTCGTGAGCCCTTCTTCGGTCAGGATGTTACTTCATTTCCACCTTTTGTCTCAGGTTGAATGTGAATGATGCTCTTTCAGCAATATACGGTCGCTCGAGCTCCCCGCTGCAGCCTTACATAAATATACAACACCCGTCTCGGTCTATAACTCACTTCAGGCCTGGAAAAATAGTGACTTCCTTTATTGGCCAGATTCTTTCGCAATTCCCAACAGCTGTATGTTTTCACCTCCGAGGATCCTTATCTTCAAGTTTCCATTTGTCTCAGCACTATTCCAGTGGATTGCCAATAAAAATGATTCCCATTTTTATAACCCCTGAGAATGCAGGGAGAAGGCTTTCCAGAAAAACCTATTTTTTAGCACAAAAAAAAAAAAAAAGAGAGAGAAAAAGAAAAAAAAGACTTCCCACAACTTACCAGAAGGCAGGATTTAGCCTTCACAGAAATATTTGAAAGTGTGAAACTTCCCGAGCAATCATCGCGACTCCACAGAATGGGAACGGAGACTTCCAGCAATCTCTAACGCCGCTCAATCAGGGACTCTTAATTTTCCATTTGAGCAAGAGGAACGGCTGCAAATGGAACATTTATTAACACATGCGCCTCACACGCACACACACACACAGAGCTATATTTACAAAGAATTAAACTTGAGAGCATGAAATAGCCTTGTAACCATATGACAAAGATACATTTAAAGAGATGTAAACACTAGGTGCAGGGAAATTTGCCAGGTTAGAGTCAGCTGTATCACTCTGTTTTATTACTATACAACTGTTTACTGAGAAAAGACAGATGATTGCTGATATACTCTGTGTGTTATCATAAGGGCTTGCTTGGGAGCTCTTTGTGACTGACAATTGCCTCAGCCCTATGCAAAAACCTGGCCTGGGGAGTTGTTTTTCTTTTGATTCTTCTCTGTCCATCATTCCAAAGCATTAACAATTCTTTTAGAAAAGCAAACTGGCAAAGCATCCTGAGTGTTTTGTATCACTCCCGTGAGACTGCCACTAAAGAAGTTTAAATCATTCTTTCTTTTTCTTACAGGGTTATTGGGTTTGGTTCTTCCAAAGTTAATTTTTTTAAAGCCTCTCCCCTGTCTGGGCTATATAACTCTCAGGTTCAGACATCCCCTCCTTGCCCAAGTCTTCGGGAGAAATATCTGTGAAATATCTTTATAATAGTTCTATCTTCTATAATGGTCCTCAGCTCCAATTCTGCTGCTAACAGCTCCTAGCAGTGGCTCCTAAGGGGAGGTGGTGTTCTTGTTTCACCCTGGAGACGTGCAAAGCTGCCATCAGGTTGCTCTAAAATGGGTTTGAAGGAACCCAAAAGAGGAGGCAATGCAACATGTATGCCTTTCTCATCTGCTTCAGCTCCACAATTAAGAAAAGGAGTTCCAGGTATCCGAGAGAGGAGGTTTAGGACATATCATTCTTTCTTTATCCTTAGTGGGCTCATAGTGCATTGTGAAACAGCCTTCAGAAGTGCTCTTTGCTGCAGGAGCAGGTCCCTGAACTGGGTCTAGGGAGCTGGAGAGGGCAAAGGGTGAGGAGGGGAGAGGTATGCAGGCAGTTGTGGCCATCCCCCCTATCTCCACCTCTGCAGACATCTGCACAGCAGGGAATTCAAGCCCCAGTTCATCCCACTTCAGATACCTGAAGCACTTAATGACTCAAGTCACTGTAGGCTTCCTCTGTAGTCAATGGAGAGAGCGACAGAGGTGTTCAGAAGAGCCAAATCATCCCTCAGGGTTAATTCTAGCTGGGATGAACCCAGGCCCTGCTATCTGCTGCACTGAACCAGAAACTTGCCATCACCTCCCCCTCTTTATCATCTCTCTTCCCTGGCTTGTGACAAAGATTTTGGCTTGTTCTTAGGTTCAAGTATTTTGCTATGTCTCGCCCGGGGAGAGAAGGGGAAGGGTTCTTTCCTTATGGGTTCCTGATCTAAATGAATTATTGCAAGGCATTTATTTTTTTTTTTGTAAAGCCTCGGAAAGGGGATCTGAAGCTGTTGTATTTATCTGACCGTTATGAGCACTGTAAAACATGCTGTTTCACATTGTAACATAAGCTCTTTTTTAAAGTATGCCCAGAGTATTTGTAATTGTTATCAGGCCCAGATGTATCCGAGTGTCAGCATGAAGCACTGAGAGTTGGCTCAGATGTACAGAATGTAATTAGCTCAAAACCCTGTGTGCTTAGTTTGTAGTGGAAGCACAGACTGATAATAAAACCAAAAAAAAATGAAAGTGGCAAAGGTTAAAATCTATTGTTCGCAGTGCTAAAGCTGTTCTGGGGGAAGCCAGTGCCGGCTGCTGCAGTGCTGGAGTGCTCAGACTCCAAACGAGATCAGAAGTGAGGCAGCGACAAAGGTTAGTTCAAAATAGGTGATGATAGACTAACATTAAATTGACATTATTCTCACAATAGTGGGCCAGACATTTGGTCTATCTAGTCTGGTATCCTGCCTCTGACTTGCGCCAATCCCTCGTGTGTCCGGAGGAAGAATAGTGTATGATCCACACACCCACTTCCCACTGAGCTTCCAGTGACTTGTGAAATCCCAGATGTGGTGGGAGTCCGGTGATGGTGCAAATGGTTCCTGAGCTGCATGGGAACCATCTATTTTCTGATGTACTCATCTGCATGGCTGCCAACTTGCTTAGCTTGGGGGGGGGGAGATTTGCATGTTGTTTTTGTTATATCCAGGAAAAATCTGACTTTCTGATAGACACTTTACTGTGAACATAGGAACATCCCTCATCTCCACCTACTGCTGCCCTCTACTGAGTGGGAGCGGAAACACGTGTCCACATTTCCAGAGCCCAGCACTGCCTAAATTAAAGTCTTCTCTTGCTTGAGTGACTTTGAAGCAGGTGGATTTGATCTCTGTTCCTACAGCCACTATGACATTTCCAAAGGCTGTTGTGTGCACTGTGGTGACAAGCATGACTTTCCAAGGTGGCTACCAGCTCGTTAAAATACAGACACTTTCTGGGTTGATTGTTGTTAAGGAGACAAATCTTAGCACTTGCAAAAAGCTCCTATAGTTACAGTGCTCTGAGCTGATATAATGTCTAGAGATGTGGGTGTATTTAAATTTAGATGTGTGCTCTTGCATCACATTCACAAACGCAATAAACAATATATAATAACATTAATAAGGCACAGGCACATACCAGTTCACAACAGGAAATTCAAATCCAAGGGTGACACACTGATCTCAACCCCCTCTGTTTAGAAAAAATAAGTCAGAACAGCTTGAGTGAAGGACAGAGTGTCACAGCCTTAACTTGAACATTTCCTGGCTTTTGTTGGTTTGTTTCGCAGCCTTCACATTCCTTAAACATAGGTTTGTTTGATTTTAATTTCCTTTTCTTGGTTGAAAGAATGAAGAAACATGTTTGAGGGGTGCCCTGAGCATGATTTCTTTTCACAGCCACAGCTGAAATTTCCTATGTTTGTTTTTTCTTTTACGATGTTTGGTGTTAAAGACGAACTTCTGGGGAGGTGATGCAGCCGGCAACAGAATGGGTGTTTCAGGGCAAGAAGGACTGTCTCAGGCTATGCTGGTGGTTCAGCATGTGGGGGACTTTGATTCAAATTTGGTTCTTCTTTTGCCACAGACTTTACTGAAAGTCCTTAGTCAAACAATCGCATGTTAGGCTCTGTGTGTTTCAGTGGGTAATTTTGCAGTATTTGTTTTGCAGGTGGTTTAAGAAAAACAACAAAGCAATGTAAACCCCATCTGTTTGGGCCTTGTGAGAGTAGGGTCAGCTTGACTTGGTCAGCTTGAAAGCATGTCCAGCTATCTGGCATTTCTTTACCAGTTTTCCCATTGAAGTACACAAGTGCTGCTGTCTTAAATCAGCATCTTCTCTTAAAGCAGCATTTTAAATCAACCATCTTCTTCAGATCTTGACAACCTTAGACCTTGCTTCACAGTTCAGATCCACCATCCACAGCCCTTTTCCAGTCTCATATCACATGATGATATCACATAAATAAAAAGTTCTGCTAAGTGAGATCCTTCTTTTCACTTTCAAATTGCTGTTATCACCCCACTTTATCCCTCCTACTCACTCACTCGTTTTCTCTAAAAGGATTCCTATGGAGGTACAAGAGGCTTGGCCATTGCTCTCTTCGTATTTTCCCATGTAGAGCTGCATCTTGCTCTACATGGTATTTCAAGAATTCACCTTACCTTCACACTGCTAATTTTGTTGTGACTCTTCTAATCCAATTTCAGAGGTATCATTCATGTGTTTTCTATTTCTCTGGAATTTAAAAAGGGACCCAAAAAGCTAAGAAAGGATTCCAGAGCCATCAGGAGGGAAGAGGGAGAGAAATGGAGGGGAGGAAAATTTCCAGTGACATTGGCTCCTTTCATTGGTGCTCATGAGGGGAACAGTTTCAGACTCTTAATCCAGAGCCCAGATGCAAAGCCCAGCAAAGGTTATAAAACCGCATTAGTGGGTGCAGTAAAATAGGTCTACAGGTTGCTCCAAATGGGTTATCTATGACAGTGAAATAGCACAAGGGAAGAGATGAGGGGAAAATGGCAGCTTTGAAATGACTTAGAGAGCTTCTTAGAAAGGAAATTCTTCCCACCCACACTGTTCCCTCTCTCCTGGGATTTTTGCAGGCTCTCACACCTCCAATTACTCATTAATTTTTTCCCCTCTAGCCTCAGTTCTGCAAAGTCAACATGGCTTATGAAAATCAAGTTGTATTCTGTATACTTAATACATCATCTCTAAGAATAATCATTTTGGAATCTGAACTTGTTTCTGTTATCTGGCTCAGCTTGACAATGATTTATGAAGCAGAAAACAAGACAGCTTCATTTTCATAAGGCAGCCTGAACCTTCTGGACAAGGAAGAGCTCTGAAAGTTGTTTTGACTAGTAAACTGAAACAAACATGACACAAAAGTCAATACAACTGCAACATCAGCCTCTCATTTTACAAAGTAACTTTCCTCAGCTAGAGCAATCTGACAGTCAAAATGTTGTGATATTCGATAACATTCTGCATCTTCACTAATTACAACTGCAGGGTACTTGCCGTGATGGACATTTTAGATGCAAACGAAATACATGGCAGCCATTCACAAAGCATGTCTGGTTAGCAGTTAAAAGGACACTGTCATCGCATTTGGCTTACATTTTATTCCTGTAGACAGAGATATTACACATTACATTTGAACATTAATCTGGATTTATATTAGCTCTTGGAAAATATAAACTGAGTTATGTGAATCTGTACATGTTTATTTGGCGATTTGTGTGTTGAAATACATGTGATTGATTCTTTGGAATTTCGTTCTATATTCGCTGCCATTATGCAATACCGAGAAACTCAAAGAGGCAATTCCCAGGAAGATCTTAGAAAGAGCCTCACAGTTTCAGTTCAAGGAGGCTCTCCACCCATCATTAGTAATATAAAACATATGGCATGTGCCAGAGACAATGTGGAGATATATATATCTACTGCTTAGCTTATTGCATCCCCTTTAAATGTGTAATAAGTAATATAGATAGTACAAATGTTTCCATATTAGATTAATTTATTTTGAGCCTTTCGTTAATGATTTCTAAAACAAACCAGCAAAGTGGGCATGGTGAAAAACACCATGAAATGAGGAAAACTGAACATTTTTGAGTTATTTAAAATATCACTAGAAAAGGTTTAGTTTGTGCTATATCTAAAAAGACACCCAGGTATTGAAGTTATCCAATAACACTGTGTAGACCTAGTTGAAGTATTTTGAAGGAGGATTTTTGGAGGATTTTTTCTTAAACTAATGTTAACTGCCTAGATTGTCATTATTGCTACAGGTGATGTTTTAGCTAATTTTATTAGAGATTTTAATTAACAGTATCCATTCAAAGTTTGCCTTTTATCTAGGTTAAATTGGTGCTAAATTGATCTAAATTTTGAAGCAGTGTAGTTATTATATTATAAAACAGAGAAGTAGTTGCTGAGAAAAATCTATTAAGGAGTATGTTTAGTCAATTTTATGCAAAAAGTGTCAATTCCAACAGTTCTTGAAATCAAGAACTTTGGGGGTCAGAGGACCCCTAAACAGAGCCTAGAAGATGCTGCAGCATATTGCAGCCCTTGAGAAAGAGAGCGATGGCAAAGAGTTGTTTATTTATTCATTTACTTGTTTTATCATGAGAAGGGCTTCCAAGAAAACAAATCTGGGCTGTGCAAGGCCTTTTCTCTGTTCTCATCAGAGCAATAGGGAGTAGGTCCACTTTAAATCCTCATGTCTGCATTGTCAGAAGCATTGCTCCTTTGCCCTATCTGTCCCGAATTGCTCTTTGCTGTATGTGGCTGTGTCCCTAGAGCACTTCTTATTCTCTAATTGTGAGCTTGTGGGTAGCTCTGCTGATTCTCACAACGTGGTTCATGGTGTAATCTCATGTTTGGGGACCAGTGTACCCATGAGCATTGCAGTAGGCGTGTGGGCTGGCAGAGGACATGTGTGTAGCTCTGGTGGGCCAGTGGGGATTTGTCTTTGTGGTGCTCATGTGGTATAACATACCTTCACTTCCCTCCTAAATGTGATTTTTTCCTGCACCTTCTTGCTTCATACCAGTAAAACCAAGAGCACAGGACATCAGGCAAATGTGGGCTAAAAACCACTGATGGTTTAGTCCCAGCGTCAGTGCGGAAGTAGATTGTGTACTTGACTTTAACAATCTTCCAAGATATAAAGCTGTTTGACTGAGGTCATACTTAAGATAATAAAACTCTCTTTGATGAGGTTCATTTACATATTTGTTTTCCTTGCCTGAGCCCATTTTTTTGTATAGATTTAGTGCAGTTGTTTACAGTGCTGGAATTTTTATGATTAAGGTCATACATGAGAATATTTACAACGTCAGAAATAAACACAGCTCCTATTTAAGAAGCATATCCTGTTCCCAAATGAGATCCAAGCCCTGCTTATAATGTCATGCATTTGCAGAGCACTTAATAAATGTTTATTTTCAACTACAATTATAAACAATTCTTGCATTGTTGTGGTGGGACGTGGACTCTGCATCTCTTGACATTAGCACAGTAGATATCCATCAGGCAATATATGCCTCTTTTAGAGGTAGTTTGACCTCCAACCCTGTCTGCAGAGGGCAAACCCTTGCTTGGTAACACCCTGGTTTGTGAATGATGCTTTTACTCATATCTCAAAGGGCCCAAGGAAACATTCTAAATAAATGAATGCATGCATCCATGTCTTGGATATTTAGAGGAAATTAAAGTTAGAATAAGGCCTCCATTACCTGCTGAGAATGATGGATTTTGGGGTGATGGGACGTGGTGAGTTGAAATAGCAACACTATCACAAATGTTTTCAGAAAAGTGACCAAGAGCTGGGATTTGTTTTGTTTTGCTTTCCGGCTCCTGGCCCCTTCCCCTTTGTATGAAACCCACAGACATTCTGGCAACAGACCTCTCTTGTTGGAGGGGCAGAGAAGAGAAAAAGAATCACCAGAAAAAACAATGGGGAGATGTAACACGTGCACTGTAATTAGATGAGGAAGCCATTAATTATGTTGTTTCCAATATCCTCTAAAAGGGTTGCCCACCCCTAACTACATATTTATACATATTTACTTGTTAATCAATAAAGGAAAATGGCTACATTATTTTGATTAAAACATCAACCAAATGTGTGGCAATAAAATCAGATTTCAGGGGGAAGGTAAAAAAAAAAGAGAAAGAGAGTGAGAGAATGAGAGAGATAGCTATGTATGCCTTCCTCCAGACCATGATATATGATATTTTCAGGCTGCTAGGAGAGCAGACACATTAAGAAAATAGTGCTAATGATATTAAAGTACTTTACAAGGCTTGTTACTAAGCGCTGACAAACCTGTCAAGTGTATAATGTAGGAGGCTATTGTAGCGTTCTCAGAAAACCATACCTCTGCCCCATTTCAGTGCAATCTCCTAATAATGGAGCTGCTATAAATTCTAACCAGCAATGGGACAGACTCCTGGCTTCTCACCCCAATGTGAAGACATGATAAATATAAAAGAAAATGGCTGTCAGTTTTGGCGCCCGAACCTTATTACAAAGTCTTAATCTTACTGGCCTCAGCACCTTTTATCACCGCCTTGTTATGAGCTGATGGCTTTTTTATTTGCTGGGAGATGGAGGATGTGTCATTTGATGTCCTTTTATGTAGCCACTGCTCTGTCCTCTCATGGAAAAAAAATCTTTTTTTATATGTTTATTACAGTAACCGATTAAATGCAAGGCTCATGCTGTGTTTGGTGCAAGCATCTTCCTGGCTGGTTTTTGCGGAAGCTCTGATTAGACAGCCATATGCAGAGTTTATTAAGAATGTGGGCACATTTTTGTTTTCCTGCTCCTGGAGTGTTGGCACAGCCGTTGGTGTTATTATTTATTATTATTTATTGTTTTGTTATCCGTATGGATTTTTCGCTCTTGCCAAGGTCAGAAAGAAACCGTAAGTCCTGGCTCATTCTCTTCCACTCTTCTCCCCCCACCCCCTTTTCCTCATTGCAAGTGTCAGCCGCAAAGATGATGGGCCCGTAAACAAAGTTTGACTCAAAACTCAGTTCAGGTTCAATCAGTTTGAACTTTAAGATGAGATATCTCACAATTATCTAAATATTATTCCTAAACCTCACAGCTGACTTCCTGTCTTCTTCGTTTATGGCAAACAAAAGCCTGAACTCCACTTGAAACAATGACCCTGTCAGAGCCCTTATCCCCCCAAGAACTGCAGCAAAGTGCCAGCATCAGGTACTTAACTCAAGATGACATTGATGGGTTGCTTTCAAGCTGTGGCCGGAGACTCCACCACTTGCTCTTATCCTCAGTTTGAAGACAGGGCGGCCTACTTTGTGCTGCAGAGGAGTCCCCTCCCTCTGATTTTGTCTGCCAGATGGTGACCAGGCTCTGTGCAGGGCTGGACCCATTAGCCGAGCTCCCCATCTAGTGGCTGCCAGTGTGAGGGGTCTGGGGGGGCTTGCAGGCAGGAGCTGAAGCAAGACTTGTCGCCCTCCAAAGGCCAAAGCTAAAGGAAGGAAGAGGGCAAAAAGAAAAAGGAAAACAAAAAAAAGAGAAGAATAGGTTTTCCAACCAAGCATCAGTGAGGGGAAGCTTGTCTTCTATGAGAATCAGTCTGGGATCTTCTGTACTGTACATTGCCTTTAAGACCCTGACGCCAGCTGCGGGTACTCACAGTTCATGAGGACAGAGGGTGCACATGCACAGAAATGCACATAAACATCCCATGCTCCCTAACACAGAAATGCCTTAAACAAATACACACACAGTGTTTTGTGTCTACTCCTGTTTCCTACAAAGGCTTCAATAAGGAATGGCCCCATTTAAGCAATCGTGATGCAGGAACATTGTCAAGGAAGCTCCTTGCAAAATGTAATTTACAATCTAAATGGATTTAGGAGATAATGCAGTGGGAACAAGAAATAAAAGATGTTTAAAGACATCTCTAATTTGCCTCAGGAGATCAGTGGCAGGGGTAGAAATTAAACTTTCTTGAGTGTGGGACTAGCCTGAGCCAAGCTGGCTGTTCTCCTATGTACGTTAGAAGAATTGTCATGTATATATGATGTGAGGTTTATTTTTTGCCTAAAACTCACAAGCAATTAGGTTCCAGTGAGTTGCATGGAGCTAGGCAGTTGGGTAAAGGATGGAGACCTTATGGATCGTGATTATGGGAAAAGTCTGAGCCTGACCTCGCACATTATTAGACATCAGAAACTGTGCAGGGATCAAGTGCCTCTCACCCTCCCCCTTGCTCAGTACTGCCCCAGCTCTAGAAGGAATTTCAATATGAGCTCTCACCATCCTGGAGATCACGCTCATTCATCCATGAGAAGTTTGGTCAGTTCTGTTGCATAATGAGCTGTTGTATAGTCCAGGGTTGAACACAGCTGGAGTGTTGAGGGGTAGACCTTACAGTGAAAGGATCTTTCTCTCCCATACCAGTTGCTGGGCATGTGCTCTATTGGTGTTGCTAAAGGGGAAGAGCAGGAGAGCCACAGCTTCTTAAGCTTGTTTCCATGATGATGTGATAGACAGAATAAGGACTGCAAAAGAGGAATGAATGGTTTAACCAGAGATACGCAGGGATATGCGCAAAATTCCCCACAATTGCATCTATCACACATTGCCGTTGCACTCTGAACTTCCTTAAATCCTGGGGAAAAGATGTCTCAATATCCCTTATTCTGTGTTATCATCCTGTTGTTAATATGCAGCTAAAGTAAACCTAAATGGTCCGTAATACATCCTGGGGTATTAGCTTGTTGCATAGGTTTGGAAGTGTTTTTGCACTTTAAAAGCAGCCTTCAGGGTGAGAGAGCACAGGACTAGTGTGATAGCTACTGTAATAAGGCACTTGTGGTTTGCTACAGCACAAGGGGAAGAAAAACAATTGATGAAAAACTCAATAGGATGGGAAAGGCAAATTGCTTGGCTGGAGATTTAATTAAAAAGGAAACAGCCCTCCCCATTTAAAGGTCGGTTTGCACCCCTTAAATTACAAAAAGAACTCGGGGCTGAAATCAACACACGATGCATGTTAATAAGAGAGAGCAGGAGGCTGTGGGACTGATCCAGTTCTTCTCAGGCAGGGCTATCAGGCTGCAAGACATGGGCAGTTCATGCCAGCTATCAATGGGACCTGACTCCTAGTGACAGCTATGAACTGGTCACTGCAGAACCTACCTGCAACAAAAATGATGCTAACCTGCCTCAAGTGAAACATGCAGAATGAAATGTAATGTGGCTTAAGTCTCTGTTTGCCATTTTCCTCCTCTTGTCTCCCACCGGTCCTCAGCAGTCCTTTATATATTACTGTTGGCTTTGTGCAGCACTTTCACTGCCATGAATGCCTCTCTCCCATGGGAGAACTTGATGAAGGTTATCCATTGTCACCCAGTGTTATACTGGGATGTCAGGACACCTTGAATAAACGGTTTACATGAGATGTTGCCTCTAAGTGCATCCTCAGAAAAAACTGCCATTGCCCTTTGCTGAGAAAGTTAACATCATAAAGTGAAGGCTGCCTCCGACCAAATGGGAATGACATTGCAGATTAAGGGCTCTTTAAATTATGCATTTAGTTCAGACTCCCAGGGAGACAGTATATGAGATAAAGCTAGCAGACTTACTCTGCAGTGTGGCTTTGGAACCAAAGGCATTTTTTAAACATTTCTCCAAAGAAACTTCTGTAGAGGTAAAAAAACCCAAGAGCAGCAAATCCAAACCGACAAAAGAACTTGGTCATATCTTTAAGGGCTCATATTATTCAAATGAGGAAAAATGAAGTGAAGAAAGAGGAAAGAAAATTTCTCAGGGATTTAGCAGGACTATCCCAGCTTTAATGATAGGATTTTGATTTATGTTGAAATTCCTGTTAGCAGAACCAGGATTATGTTTCCCAAACATTTATTAGATTGAATATGCTCTTATTTGCTTTCCAGGCTGGTCACTCACATGCACTCAATGTCCCTGGCAACACTGTAGTATTCAGGGCATCCTCACTGCTTGTACCTGCCGAGAAAGATCGGAGCTAAAAATCTCTTGGTTCCCCTGTTTGCATGCAGCTCTGTAACCTGTAACTTCCTGCTTTCATTTAGCGGAGTTTAAATTGCAAATTCATGTTTCTTAAAAATGCTGTAACATCATAAGTGGGACAGTTTTATGACAGCTCTGAATTACCAGACAATACTGACACATGCCGCGTGCACTTACTTTGCCTACCAGTTATGGCTGTATTTATCTGCCCATATGTCACTCTGTGTCTAACGCATCTATTTACCATGTTGAGATGGATATTCCACAATTGAGGGCTCTTAGTGCATCCTTTAGAATTAGAAAAAAAAAAAAACAACCCAGCAAACAAGACAACGAAACAAAATTAACACATCTCATTTCTCAGATAATTTATTTTATAAGTGATCATTCTGCTTCTTTTAGGGATTTTGAATGCATCTTTCTGCAGGTCCTTGATTTCCCGATGACACTGATTTGAAACTCATCCCCGACAAGTGAAATGGGATGGGTCTTCATTTTACTGATGGTAAAACACAGAAATGGCACTCACAGGCATCTGTAGGTGAATCTGTAGAAGATAAACTCCCTTGGTTGGTGCATTGACATAAGAATTCAAAACAAACCTTTACTGAAGATTTGTCAGTCTTCCCCAGCCTCTTTTCCTCCTTCACAGACTCACACATGTAACCCAAAATGCTGTAAACTTCTCTATCCTGCTTTCATGTGGCCAGCTGGCTCCAAACAGCCATGTTTCAGGTGAAATAGAGGAGAAGTTCCCAAGATAAAGTTGCTTGTGACCAAGAGGGACAGGCAGCTGTGGGAGAGACCTTTAGCCTGCAGTTCCATACAGTCATTGCAGACAACGGAGGTCTAATAAGCTCTGAGGTTCCTCTTTGCCCAAGCAGGGAAAATTGGCCAATGGCTGGTAGCTCTCCTTTCCCTGAGGTGGCAAAACCTGGGTGTAATGAGGCACTTTTGTCTTTCATTTTATGTTAGGATTTTAAGATGTTTTTGTAGCTTTAGCTGCATTTCTAAATAGCAAGCAGCAAAAGTTCCAAAAAAACTTAAAAGATTGTCAAATTTGCAGAAGATAAATATATACATGTAAGAATACGCACATACATGAAGAGAGAGAAAGAAAAAGAGGCACAGAGAAAAAGAGAAGCATATGTACATTTAGATGAATGTATATTTTACATCTAAATATGCATTTTTTTCAGGACCTTTACCCAGATGTGTGATCTGAACAATATTCACCAGCATACTTTTGCATTTTACTTTAAATTGTTTTGAACCAGAGTTAGGGTGATCTTTATTCATCCAAAAGAAGCCAAAATATTCTGTCCAAATACACCAACAGATGCAGCTCCCTATGATTCAAACCTGCACCAGTTTTGCCTGAGCTGGAATTGTCTACACTCCAAAGGCATCGTTTTTGTCATCACAGAAGTGCTGCCATTTTGCAATGAAACACAGCAAATGTGTATTGAAGCACAGAAACATTTCATGGCAAGACAGGCCCAGGTCTTAAATTGAGTATATCTCACAGGGGCCACCAGGGAGAATTTTGGTCAGTGGATTACTTAGATTTAGTCTGAATTTTTTTCCCCTGAATCTTTATCTTGCAAAAAGTTCCATAGGTCATTAGCATCTACAAGGTGGTTTACCTCATGGTCAAAAGTTATCTGCTCCTACCACACAGAACCATTAAAGTGGCTCTTTGTGTGCAATTCAGTGATTCTGAAGACTGTCAATCCTTCAATCTGCTACTGCTTTCCTGCAGCATTTGAACCTTGAACATCTGCGTCCCATTGGAGAAGGTCTGGAAGCCAGATATTGGCCAGATCTGACTGCTCATGCAAGCTCAGAGAAAGATGAGACAATCTCCTTCTTCCACAGATAAGGAGAAACCTGGCTTTTACTCCTCTTACTAGACAGACAGGAAAATTACTCCTTCCAGGTAGAGCAAGAGCAATTGCACTATCCCCTTAATCAGTACTTGCAGCATATCAAGCTCATCATCTTGATGGTAATAGCTGTTTGACAAGTCAGGATAAAAGTGATAGTCTTCTGAAAATGAGATAACAATCCAGTTTAAAAAAAGGAACCAAAAGAAAAGAAAGAAGGAGGAAAAAAAAAAATAAAAAATAGATATGACCCAGTGTGAGGTGTCTTTTAATTTAATTTCATCTGAGGATAACAGTTTGCCCAAAAATGTCTTCCGTGAGTCACATACGGTATTTCAATCTGTCATCTTGTATTGACCTGGCTAACATGGAAATATACTGCACTGAGCTTTTGTCAAGCTTACCAGCTTGCTCTAAAATTTGATGATTTCTTTTTTAGATCATCACTGTGCTGAGCTATCTGCTTCCACTTTCTTCTCTCACACGCAGAGAGCTCAAAATGGAAAATTCATCCAAATGCAAAAAGAAACAGCATGATCTGGCTCACAGCTCCTCTGAAGTACAGGCAAAATTGAATTTTACTGTTTTCCTAAAAGCGAAGGCCCAGAGTCAAGCCAATGCTATCACAGAAAAGGGAAAGAAAAATGGGTGCAGCAGAAGAGGAATAAAAAGAGCCAAGCAGAGCAACAACAAGGGAACGTGTTATTCCTGCTGTTACAACAATTCTAACCCTGTTTTATTTTAGCAAAAATTAATTTTAAAAAGTTATTTACAAACTTTCACAAGAGTCAACTGCAAGAAACAGTTTGTTGTGAGTATTGATAGATTGCAATATAATTAGTTCTTATTACTTTGTAGCTGAATCAGTAGTAGAATCAGTAGTAGAAATGAGTTCAGTCTTGGTTAATTCTGAGAAGTACCAGTTGGGCAGGTTGCTGGTTTTAAACTGCTGAAGTGTCTTTGGGAATTTAGCTTCCATTTCAAGTATTTATAACTTCAGAATTAGTTTTCTGGGAATCTTTTCTACCCTTTAAGATAACTAAAATAATAAATTAAAATACCCTTGCTGGTCTATGAGTATTCCTGACAGTGAACTGCTTTCTTGGAAGCAGAAGGGGAGAAAATACCTTCAAAGAAAATATATTTAAAACAAAATAAATCTTCATATAGCTTCATTTGAACATTACATCTCCTCTGGTATTTGCTCTGCTCTGGCTGTTGCTTGCCGTGCTTCAGTGATCAGTCCCTCTATGCTGTTAAAACTGTGTCACCAGGACACTACCCTAGAACACAGCAAATGCTGAGGAATTCAGTGTATTCCAGCAGTGGGATCACAGATTTCTTACTGAATGCCTTCACCCCGTGAAAGAAAACCAACAGTAAAAGCAGACAACCAAAACCAACTGAGAGCAATGGTCTGTTTTAAGCTGGAAAAGGAGTGTTTCATGGAAGCAGTGCTATACAGTCTGCTATCTCAGAAGTTGTGCTGAAAGGACAGAACGGGAAGTGGAGAATAACCAGGCTTGTGTTCTCAGAGCTCACTCAGCAGATTGAAGGCTTACCTGAGATCTACCAGGAAAGCAGTCCTAAAGAAATGAAGCTGGGATTTTCACAAACATGACATTCCTTGCAAGATTTTCTGTATTTTCATGATCTGCAAGGAATTGGGTCCTTTGAAACCTGCTCCTAAAATCTGTGGTGTGACCAAGGTAGTTTATACCTTTTACTTCTCTCACACATCATCTTAATCTTGGAATACCCTTTATCTTCAGCTCTTTGCACTAGTAGGATCTTCAGATCCTAGCCAAAGTCCTAAAAAGGCACACAACTACATCTGCTGTTGAGTAGACCTTGCAATCTAAACAGATCAGACAAGGCAAGAAGAGAAATGGAATCACATTAAGGGATAATGATTTGTCCATGCTCTTAAAGAACTCCTTGGCATCTAAGTAAGCCCAGATCTCTGCCTGAGGCCTTATTGTCAGCTGGCCAAACAGATATGGAAAGACTAACAAAAGTCAGTCAATATTTAGATGGTGCCATAGTATCTTATTATTTAATGAAACTGAGTAGGAAAGTAGGAAAGTAGATGCAATGCATCTGAAGATCTGTATTTCAGCAGAATCCTTCCTATATGAAGATTGAGAGGGAGGCACTGGGGCAAGGAGCACTTTTTTCACTGTCTGATAACACTTAAGCCAAAGCATTTTTGAACAACACTAATTGCCCCTCAGATTTCTACACTGCTTTATGACAGAGCAAATATTGCCACAGATATTTCAGTTCTTCCTGGAAGAATGTTTTACATCAGCCACCTGTTGATCCCCCATTTCTATTTCATTTTTTAGTGTCCTTTGGTTCATTTCTATTTCCAACAGCGTGTTCAAGTTCTTTAGCCTGATCAATAGTGCTGATGTAGTGAGGCAGGAGTTTTTACCAGCATGACAGCCTGTCTCTCTCCAGCACAACAGCAGACCCTTAGCAGCATCTCTGCTCAGTATAAAGAGGTTATCTCTGAATACAGGTAACTGGCTGCCGAAAGCCATTTAGAAGATTTTTGGAGAAGAGGTGGTCACAGGCAGGCAGGGTCTCTAACCCATGTTCCACCCCAGTAACACGGGAAGCTCAGTAATTTATATCATTCTGAGTAATGCTCTCCATCACACGCAATTCACCTTCATTTTTTTCCCCCCTTTTTCAGCTGGCTTTGTTGTTTGTGTGGTGTCAGTAGGAATGTGCTTGGAGCAGAGTTATATGGCATCATTTGGAGAAACATTGCGTTAATAACCAGAGTTCAAGGGCAAAGGATATAAACGGAGCAAATTACAAGTCTGAGCAGATATATGGCTTTTGCTAAAAGGGACACAGGCTGCTACTTTTATTTACTGGGTGCTGGAGCGCTTGTAAAAAGGTGCAAGAAAACATGAATACATTTTAAAATGATACTTCATAGTTTAGGAAAGCAATGCAAATTTTCAGTCCAGAGCAAAAGACCGTTTTGGGCAGAGGGAAGAAATCACTTACCACCGCAGTTACTATTTTTTCCATCCACAAAACTGAGCGCTAGCATCGTTCAGATGTTAGTGACCCAACTTTGCCCTGCCTGAAATTTGGAGGTATTAAAGCAGACATTAACAATAAAACAATGGCAGGTTCAGAGCAACCATTCATCTAACCTCAGCTCTAATTAAGTTTCTGCTTTGAATGCCTCAAACCACACCCTTGATCCTCTGGGTTCAGCCACCACCTCTCCGTTATCTCCGGATTAGGTGGCGAACCTCCTGCCTCCGTGACTCAGCAAAAAACCCCCAAACCCCAGTCCCTGGAGGGATCAAAGTGTGCTCAAAGGCTGGGAAGTTTCAGGCAAATTCTGCCAGCTTGTCACAGGGTGGGATTATTTCATTTCACAGCCTGTAATACAATTTCATGTACTGCTATTGAGTGTGGCAATAACTAACTGGAACATTTTGTTTATCTGATTTTCTGAGGCTGCAGATACATCACTAGTTTTATTTCATTTTTTCTTAAGTGTTTCATAATTTATTCTTTCTAAAATACAAGATACTACTGAAATTCATTTTTCTACTATTGCTAGACATACACTACTGCTGATTACCAGGCAAGATATATAATGCAGCCTATAAATAATAACCTCCCCTGGTGAAAGGATATCCAAAATAAAATCTTTCCTATTTCAAATTCTTTGACTGCCTATTTTTGCTTTTGAAATCAGCTCATTCTTCAAGCATTGTTTTTACAGCTTGTTCTACAAGTGTGCAAAGAGGGGAAAAAAAAACCAAAACCACACCAAAACCCAAACAATTTGAAAAGTGAATTTTCTGAAAACATCTGGTCTCCCTCCTTTGTCACAGTGCCACAGAAAATATTTCATTTAGGGGATTACAGGTGATTTTTAAACACACAGAAGTTTGGAAAATATTGAGATTTACTCCCATCTAAGAAATGTTTTATGATGCAAAAAATGGATGCAAAAATGCACATGCCGAGCATTAAAAAGAGAGAGAAAAATCATAATCTTGGTAGGAAAGGAGAATGCTAGAGGAATGTTTCATTTTACATTATTCGGAAAGACCAAACTTTTCCTCTTTTGCTGCTTGCAGTTTATGGGACGCTTCCTTGCTTGCTGGGTTCTGTGCCTACAATTTTACACAAAACAGGGTCTATTACGATTTCAGTGCCGTGCAATATAACAACAGATGTGCACATTTGAATCAGATTGAGGTAAGAAAAGCGGAAACTGGCCATTTAAGTATGCGATTTAATTCGAAAGGGTTTATTTTTTTATATGTATGCTGTGCACTGCTCACAGCAGTGATCACAATTTAGCTCATAGGGTTATATTTTATAACCATTGTAAGCACCTCAGTTTTTTGGGGGTCTGTGAGCTGATTCCAGCAATAGCACAAGCAGAGCCACACTCGGAAAGCGGGCTCTCTCACTTCTCTGCAACATGAAGCCTATCCAGTTTCCCATACAAGATATTCTTTTCTCCCACTGGGACATAATAGAAACTAATCTTCAACATCTAAACATTCAGAGTCGAGTTCTTTTGTTAAGCCTTTTTATTCATTTCATTCGGGGCCGGTGCAGCGCTGAGCCCACGTGTATTTACATACACCAAGAACCCTGCTGCTCCGGACTCTCCGCTCAGAAGACAGGGCAATTAATCATTCCCAAATCCTCCTGCCGCGCGCACGGCGGCTCCGACAGCAAGCATAACCAATCAGCCAGGGCAGGTGGGACGCGGACTGGCAGGAAAGCCTTGCACCCTGACCCGGCACCGGTGTGCTCTCTTCCTTTCCCCCCTCATTGCTGAGTAAGAATAACACCATTAACAGTGTCCTTGTAATCAGCTAAACATACTAAAGTCAGGAACGGACAGGTATTGCTTTGGTGATTTGGGGAAGTTGTGGTTTCTCTCTCTCTTGTCATTGTTTCTGAGATAGGAGTGTGTGGCACAGATCAAATCCAGACCATAATGTAGGAAACTAGGTGATTTTATGCTGTGGTTTTCTATTTGTGAATTGAATTTGCGTCGGTGGTCATGCGTTGCCTTTTGTAAACCAAAACCATCTGAGAGCCAGCAAGACATTTTGGTGACAAAATAATTACCAAGGAATGACTTGGTTAATTGTACTTACCAGCTAAAATGGTAAGATCCATGTGACTGGCAGCTACACTGAGAACCTTTATCCAAGGACTTTCCCTTTTGCCACAAGCAGCACACACGTGGCCATTAGAACACCCACTGCTTCTTTCCCCTTGCTTTTCTTGCCCCTCTTGACTAATTGCCTTCTTATGTATCTTCCCTGCTGTATTTTCAGATTTGTATAATTCATTTTTCTCAACCTGTGGACTTAAATTCCTATCTCACTTAAATACTGATATTTCCTCTTAGTGTTTATCCATTTACACAAGTATGTCAGGACAGCATCACTGACAGTCTTTTTCCCGCTTATGAGCCATGCTTGTAGTCAGGGAGACAATGAAGTCAATGGAAAGACACCCATTGGCACAAGTGAGTTCAGGGTTAAGCCTATAAATTTGCTACCTAAGTTGTCTCATTCCTCTTTGTAAATTATAGGGACCTTTGAAAATAGCTCAATAAAAGCAGCAAAAGTCAATTGTTAATGATATCTGGAATATTAATTCTTCAGAACTGTAACTTCTTGGTCAGGATTTCTTGGAGATTCTCTTCTTTTCCTTCTAAACCTGACAGGTATTAGTTTTTCTTTTTTAATGAGGTGTTTTTTTTTAAGTTTCTATTTATGGCTACGGATGAGTCTTGCCCTTCAGCTGCATTGTACTAAGAACAGCTGTGATTTTGTCACTAAACATTCTGCAGATTATGATATGCCAGGACAGGACGCAGTTGAGTTTGGAACTGAATAAAAGTTCTGAACAATCTTAGCTGGTATTAATTAATACAGTGGCAAAATGAGCCATGTTGTGCATATGTAAATTTTAAATGAGTTCTTTTTTGAAAGACTAATAGTACTACAGATGTATTTGTTACATGGTATATTCCAATTCTTCATGGCATTTTGAAAGCAAAAAAAATCACCGACTGAGCTCTATGCTGCCAATTGACTCATAATTAGTTTGTCAACAAAACTTAAAAAATACATACCTTTAATATTCATCAGCTGAATAACTTAATAGTTTACTAAACTTTCCAAGTGTTCTCAAGAAAGAATATACACAACCATGAGGTGCAGCTGAGGTTTCTAAGCTCCACTGCTTTTGTGTTTTCTGGGACAAAAATACTCTAAACCCAAGAAAACATCTTGGAGATAGGAGAAAAGTACTTCTTGAGTACAGATAAACCACATTGTTCTGCACCTTCCTTTCCAGGAAAGACAGCTGACTGTATTCCTTATCTCTAATCGTACCCAAGGCAGAAATTAGGCAGTGTACAGAAAGCTTGACAAAACCCATTTTTAGGAGAGGAAGAGAAGGGAAAAAGCTCAACACATTCCCTGTCTGCCTAGAATGATGACATTTGTGCTCCTGCAGAGGACCTACTAATTTTGGTGAGCTCCAGTTTACCTAAGCTATCCTATTGATTTTAAATCAATACTAGCTTCAAGGTCAAAGAAGGTCTAGGCAAGGCTCTCCTTGCCGGGATGTAAACACACTCTTGGCCAAAATCATTACTGATGCAAATCCAGAGAGTTGGGCCCATCAACCCTTCACCACCTGCACCCAGGCAAAGGGAAAACAGAACCAGTAAGAGGCAGAGGTCTCACTAATGATTATCTTCACTCCCTATAGCAATGACAGTCTGCTTCTAAAAGGGGAAAAAAAAGGGAGAAAAAAAAAAGCCCTTTTTGGCATGGAAATTGCTTATCTCTAGAGTGCAAATCATAAATCATTCACAAAGATAGTAGTGACTCCAGCCTTTGAGTGTTACTTTGTTAACAGCACAAACTGGTACAAACCAAAAGGAAGAGAAATTAACATTTGAACCATATTGTTTCTGAAGGGCTGGGAGAGCCCTTGCGAGCCTTGGCTCTGCCTTCGTGATGTAACTCCTGGCGCTGGATGAGTTACTCGTGAACTCTGGTCCCCCAGTTCAGTCTCAGAGCCTTGCTTGGAGGATGATACGATGCAATCTGTCTGCTTTTAAACCAAAATTGGGAATGAAAAACATTCCTCCGTCTCTCTCCCTCAGCACTTCTTCCAATTAGCATTTTTCGTAGTTCTTTAGTATGGATCCCTTGAGTTTAGCACCCTTGCATTCTGCATTTTTGATTGCATGCACATTGCTTTATTATAAAGGGGAATGGGCCTTCAGTGCTAGCCTCCCACTAATTATTACTTACTTCTCACAGAAATAAATATTTGGTAGTCTGATTATAAATTGTGTTTCAGGCATTACCTAGGAATATAGAATATTATTGAATACTGATAGCTTGAAATTCAGTAATTTTTAATACAGTAAAAGTACTATTCTTAAACCAGCAAATCACAACGCCTCCTTTTGTTATTCAAAATTTTGTTTTCTCTACCATATATAAGAAAAGAAGTTTTGTGATGGTTTTTGTGTTTTCTCTTTAATTTCTCTATGCTGTGAAATGAGACCCAGAGAAGCAAAGGAAAATGGAGCTAAGTTACTGTGACAGAAACGGTAGAATGAGCTATGCAAAGCACAAGGGAGCCAAACTTAAAAAAACAGGAAAATATAAGTTTCCTCCTAATTCCTTTGAGTTACAATAACTTTGCTTATATTTTAATAAGACTTATATAAAATCAAGCTGATTTTTAAGTTGACATGCTTTAAAATCCATACATATGGCAAAAGAGAGAGAGAGAAAAAAAATCCAAAGTTTTCATCATGGCACAGAGACAGCATTTAGGTTTTGATCCTTCTGCCAATGAAATCAGTTGCAAAACTTGCCGCCAGATTCCCACGTGGGAATGAGCTCCTTTAGAAGTAACAGCAGCAACAAGCCTCATCACAGTCTGTACCCGCCACAACACTCCTCCCTGCCAGGCCCACAAACTTTAGCAAAGGTACAACTCATTATGTGGGGTTTTGAGCTAAGGATGGGGACTTGCATCCTCTTTGTGTTCTTTTCCTTTGAGATAGATGCTCTTTTCTTTTCTGGCCTTTTACAAGCATTGATCCCCCATCTCCAGGTCAGGCGAGGTGGACAACTTTGCTTCTGAAATGATGCCCTGCCGCGGGCACCAAAAGAAAATTCGATTTTCAACTCCAAGTATATAAGACAGCAGAACTCCACAATTAGGATGATGGTTGTTATTATTTTACTTTTATTAAGCAAGCTCCAGCCTCTGCTTCCCAGTCTTAGCTTTTATTTACAGTAATCAATTTTTCAGTATAACTGGCTGTAATTGTTAGCCAGATATTGAGCCTTCATGGTGCTTAGACATAGCATGTTACTGTGAAGCATCTTCCCCCATACTTCTCAGACAGATGGGTAATAATACTATACATTAATACCTCCACATTGGTTTATGTGTGTTTGACCACAGTGCTAGCATAATTATTTTTCCTCAGTAAAAGCTATTAGAGATCTATTTGGTAGGTTTTACGATCAATAGCTCCTGTGATATTTGTGTAGCAGGCCCAGAATAATCAATTGAAGGTCATATAAAGTAAATTACCATCCTCCTATAATGATTCTTTTTTCTAGATGAGAATGGGTTTTATTATTTCATCAGGAGAGCCCTCTCAATGTGTGCTTCTTCTTTTTTATTTTTTTCTTTCCAGAGAGAGGGAAATAAATGTTGTGGGTATATTTTGAAACATGATATTAATGTCTATTATCTAAATTTATATTACTGGATTATTGAATTAGTGGATGCCAACATGTAGAGTAATTCTGTATGCTTGGTGACACGAGAAATAGCCAGTCGTGTAGATATCCTGGCCGGTTTGCTGTTGCAGATGACTTGGCTAAAGCCATTTCTCAGTAGATTTAACACTGGTCAAGGCACTGCTGTGGATGTAGAGGTTCACTGGTTGGTTGCAGATCTATGGCACTAGTAGCTGGAGGGGTAATTTCCCCTGTGTTGCTCAGCTGAGGTGCTTTCTCCATCCCATAACAGCCATCATTGCACATAAAACCAGAGCCCATTCTCTGTGCTTCTGTCAGTTTTGTGCCTCCTTATTTGAGTTACAATACGCAGAAAGTCAGAAGGTAAATGTAGCGATGTGAGAGAGCCCTGGGAGCCACCACCTCCTTCCCCACCAACCAGAAGGAGACCTCTGTGGATACTCTTGACCTTGGCCATCAAGCAAGGCCAAGGCTGTTTTGGAGATGGAAACACAATTGCACAAACATACTTTTCCTTTCCAATGGACTCTGTGTGTGGCCACAGTCAGTTGGATGAATTTTAATTTCCAACTGACTCCCATCACATGAGATAAGCTGGAGCTCATAAATATAACATTCATACAATTTATCCTCCTGTTTAATACTAAAACATGGCCTTTCTTGTCTGAAAAGCTCTGCATTCTTACATATAGCCCCTGGAAGGTTACTTTTTTTCTCATGGGCAAAATTTGTTCTCCTATTTCTGTGAAGGCACCAGCTTCATTGAAATAGAGCTACCTACCTTCATCTGACCCTTCTCACCACGATATTTGTGCAGCTTATTGTGATTAATTGAATCACTTCTCCTAAAAACAAAAAAATGCATGAAGTAGAGAAGCATTGTGTGAGTGCTTGAAAGAGGTGAAAGAAGGATGTTTAAATGAACAATTTCCACTGAGAAATGTTGATTCATCAAAAGTGTTTATTTAAAAAAGCCAATAAAAAACAATTAAGGCTGGGGAAACTGAGGCACAAGGGAGTTAAAATAAATGTCTTGATTTTGTGTTTGCGGTTGAAACAGTCACTGAACAAAAAACTTTACAGACTCCAGCTGGGTATTTCATTCACTGGACCAGCCCTCCTTTCCAGGAAAAGGAAGTCACATTTCAAAGTAATTATAGTGAAAAGACCCCAAGTCCCTCAGTGTTGCAAAAGGCTGCCCAGAAGCTATTTAATATGAATCATTTTAGCCTTGTTTTTTTGGCTGCAAGTGATTGGTAAATGTTAACACACAAACAACCACAACCAGGCAAATGGAGAGAAGACCAAGTGAAACAATTGGTAAAAGGACAGAGCTCAAGGAATAGATGCTTGTCGTCAGGCTGAGCAGGTTTGAATATGCGGTCATTTGCCCTACCTGCCGTCATTTACAAGCCCATCTACTCACAAGATTAGGTAGTCTTTGCAGTGTAGGCCTTTTACCCCTGCCCATCAGCAAGAGCTCCCACAACCCCTGTCCTCAGATACTGAACTCTTCTTCCCAGTGTGATCGCTTTAATAGGGCTTTGTAAGGTTATGATGACAGCGAAAAAAGGGACATTTATTCTTAGTGACATGAATTAGTAGTGGTGCTTTTTGACTGAAGTATACAGACGTCTCAAGAGATTGCTTTTCTTATAGGCTGAGATGAGGTATCAGTGAGTGATGTGGGTGGCATCTAGACAGTGAAATACATTGCTTTGCAGAGGGGTTTTGTGCTAAGCCATATCTAAGGCTCAGACCAGCTAAGGAAGCTTTGCAGAGAGCAGGATTGTCCAGCGGGATGCTACTGTAGCAAAGTGATAAGGCAAGACTGAAGTATATCATCTGATCCCTGGCCAGGAGGAAGCAAATGGGTCAGTCTCACACCTATACATAAGTCTTAATAGAGCAGAAGTTAAGACAGGGGAAGAGAGACTTGTAGCTCCTTGTCCTGCTGCAGATGTTCTCTCCGACCAGGACAGCTCAAGATACCACCCTATGCCTCGCTTTCCCTAGCTGTAGAAGGAGCATAAAAATACCCTGAAGAACAAAATCCTTAATGCCTTCAAAGAATGCAGTGTCAGCATCCATCTGGCCCCATTTGGAAGCACAGCTTCTCAGAAAGAACAATGGAAATCCCGAGCAGTTGAGCTCCAGGGTCCTCCAGTTGCATAGCGAAGCTCATTACAATATCCCTGTATTTATTTCCAGCTGCATGGCCAAGTGGACCCAAGGGCAACCTAATAGAGAGGAAAAAGGCCTAACATAACATCAAAGCAGCTAAAAACCCGTGTGGATTGCAATTTCATCAGTACTATATGACATCACTTTCCACATGACATCAGTCAATGACCCTCTTCCCTTCCACCCCTGCCTCCAATTTCTTTTTATAAAGATGATGGAGCTGCTTGAATTTGAGCAGAAGTTAGGGAGGGGGAAACAAAAACACACTCTGTATCCCTTCAGCTGAATGCAACCCAATGTGCTACACAAACAATATTAACCAAAACAAAGCTAGCAGGAAACGTTTGCACACAGCATCTGTTATGATCACATAACCACCAGACAGATGTTTAATCCCAACTGCTAACATAAGATCATTTGTATGTTTGAAGAGGGAGAGATCCCATTTGGGTTCTTTCCCTTTTATTTATTTCTTTCCTAAAGGGGAAAAAATAATAAAGGGAGGGTGATTTTCTCAGCTGTGGGAAGCAATTTTGTTTTGTTATTCTCCCCACTTTCACCATCAGCTGCTGAAAGGGAAGCAGTGGTTACAGCCTCTCGCAAAGTAGAGAGCCTGAAAACTGTGTGGCCTGGTAGTGGAGCGCCGTGCGATCCTTTTCCAGCTTAAGGGACCAGAGCTCGGTTTCTCAGATGGCTCATTAAATAATTCTGGTCCAATGAGGCAAAAAGGGAGGCCACACATGAAACAAGTTTGGTGGTCTCAGCCAAGTTCCTGGGGAGTTGTACCGCGGTTTCCCAGCACCACCCCGGATTCTCTCCGCCCCTGGAAATTTCATCTACAAAAGTGAAAACAAACTCATTAGCTCTACGTAGCTCTGCGAGGGTCACAAAAAGATGTCAGCGTTTTGTGTGGCCTTCTTTTCCCATTTAGCAAACAGCCAGACACCTACAAAGGGAAAAGAAGGTTTGAGCTCTTCAGCTGTGCTGGGGGATTATTTTACTTTTAATGATACCAGGAGGATTCAATGGAGATTTATGCAGATAGGAGAGATTATTAATAACACATTGCACTTCTATAGCACCTTCCTTTCAGTGTTTCTCAAAGAACTTTCCAATCTGGAATGAATTGGTCTTTACACGCCCCTGGTGAGTGGAGTAACTGTCATTAGATTAGAAGGCAACTACTGCAGTAATGAAAAATCAACTGGGGTTTAAAATGTTAGCAGGATACTAGGTAGAGCTGATCTCAAGGCCTTGCTCTTCCACAGATTTCCTGTATGACCATAGGGAAACCACTGGGTTTCTCAGTTTTAGTCCTTGGATAGTAAAACAAGGTTTTTATTTTCTTAATCACAAAAGAGGGTTGCGGTTTGGGTTGGGGGCTTTTTGGGGAGTGATGGCCATTTCAGTACATAGTGCTGGAAGGGGTGATATAAGGAAGTTGTGTCACAAATGTGACACTTCCAGTCACTATTGGAGCAGGAAATAAAAACCTCAGTTCTGACTCCTGATCCTTGTTTAGGCACAAAACTCGCTTTCTCCCACCTTGCAAATGTGAAAGGCCTGTGAATGATAATAGAGAGTGAATCTCTTCCAGCACCTTGATATTCTCCTGCTGTCACTGAGTATCAGCAATAGGATTATAAAAGAAAATAAAAGCCAGTTTCCCAAGGCTGGAAAATAATAGATTTACTGAGCATTAATAAGGTAAATAGCAGTAGGCCAGAGAAGTAGTAGATTCTTGCAAGCTGAATGAAAGAAGAGGAAAAAAAGAGAAAGAAAAACAGCATAGGCAGCTAAAATGAGAAGGGGTTAACAATTTTCAGGCCTTTCTGCTGTGTGTGTGTTCGCACTGTGCACAGCAGAAATGCATTCACCTATGACATCCTTTGGCAAAAAAAAAGAAGGGGGAAAAAAGAGAAAAAAAAAGGCTACATCCCACAGTGAGGACAGTTGTCCCTACAGATTAGGAATATTCATCTTAATGTGCAACTTCCCCTGCACGGGTCAAAATTGCCAACAGCTTTAATGGGAGAAAATGCTCTGTTGACTGATTCATTTCCACGTTTTGTTCCTGCTGCTAGACGGGATATCCTGTAAGGTGGCGAAAAGGGAGGGAAAGCCGGCACTATATCAGTTTATGATTGACCATTATTATTATTATTGTTGTTGGGACTTTTTTTTTTTTTACACACTGTTTTAAAGTTTGGTATTACATTTGTCTACTGCAATTCTTGTAATTTTTTTTCTTGGAGAGGTAACAAATCATATCTCCAGGCTTGAAAAGAGACGCCCCAGCTTTGGCAGACAATAATAGTGATATATTAAGAAACTCTGCCTTGGATCTCTCTGCAATCTTCTTCCTGCTTTTCCCATAGATATTTTACAGTCTCAACAGTGCCTTCAGATATTCAGGTAGCTGCATGCTCTGTGGTAGGGTAGCTGCTGTCCAAGTGCTTTTTACAGTCCTCCTGTGCTTCATGGGGATAGAAGGGATATGTCCAAGCACTGCAGTAATAAGCAGAAAAGTCCTAGCGAGCTCTGGTCCACAGAGCATCATGGTTGTGTTAACTCACTACCCACCTGGGAGGTCGTACTTCTTCCAGTGTCTTCTGGTGCATCCTTGGGCAGGTGAGGGAGGGGTATTTGTCCTTCACTTTGTGTTCGTAGCTATTCCTGCAGGGTCACAAGCCACAGCCATAGCCCCAGTGAGGGGCAGATAAAGATGTTATGGTACGTGTAATTTTACGTAGTGGAAAGGTTGATGTGCCATGAAGGCTGTCTCAGAAGTACTGTTCCTTCATTAAGTGCTGGTTATTGTGTTGTCCCTGTCCTGTGGATAACACTGTTGTGCTCATATATACATAAACTCCAGCTGATCTTGCCAGTTTCATATGTAGAGATGGAAATGTCACTCTGGGGCAGATATCCAGAGTGTCCCAATGTGTTATGTGCACTTCTGAACATTTTCTTTTCCTGCTGGTGCCTGAGTAGGATCCTGCTGTTACCGACCAGATAGGACTAATCACCACTGAATGCCATCAAGTAGTGGAAGGTCTAGAAGAGACTAATGGCTCATTTAATGCAGTAATCTGATTCTGAAAGCAAATTGCTCTACATACTGTGACCCAAGGAAAGAAAAAAAAAATCACTTTAGTAAGTAGGTATGGCGGCAGCATGAGGAGAAATAAATAATGTTGAGTAGAAAGCAACAAAAGCTTATGAGAATAAGCCCTTGTCTAGGGAAAGCATCTTCAAACATGAACAAGAAGAGGAAAGAACATGAAAGAATGATACCACTTTATAGTCTTGTAGATGTCATTTACACTAGAAAAACATTCTCACAGTAAGACTAGTAAAGCAACAGGATAAATTTCCCGGAGTCTCTGTCGATAGAGATCTTTAAGAATGGGTCAGACAAAAATCTTTCAGGAATGATATAAATGCATCTGATTGTCCCTCTGGTCAGAAGGATGCACTAGGTGACCCCTGGAGGTCCCTCCCAACCTTATTTTCCATGATTTCTATGGGCAATCAGACAAATGATTGCTTGTTGAGCTAAATAATCATGTAGGAAGCACAATGTAATTGAAACATAAACGTACAGAGAAGAAAAGTGAAATGCACCTACTGCAGTCTCATTCCCCCTCAAAAGCAAATCCGCAAAAGACAGCCCAAACTTGTAGCTAAGCACTCCTTCTAGTGGAGAGCTAATTGCAGAGTACACATGACCATTTGTTTGAAAAATGCAAACTCTATTCCATAGGAAGTTGGGATGTTTGTTTTTATTCTAAAATGGGATGAAAAGTTGAAATATACAAGGAAAAAAAACCCCACGAAAACCCTCTTTGAGGAAGAAAATGAAGCCAGGATACGAATGTTTTTGACATTTTCAATCAAAACTAAACTCTTTGCCTGGAAATGTCAAATAAGAAAACATAATGCTTCTTTTCAAAATGTCGACATTTCGGACATTTCAAAATGTCGACATTTTAGAGATTTTTCAACACTTCCAAAAGTAGAAATGTCAAAATGTCAGTTCAAAATAAAACATTTCATTTTGAATTTTCCCATCAGAAAATTAGAAATTTTCATCCAGTTTTGACATTTTCCCATAAAAAGATATAAAAATGTTGATTTTTTTTTTCCCCTGGAAACCCTACATTTTGCTGCGAAAATATTTCTGTCGAAGAATTTCAGCCAGTTTTAAAAAACAGTGGAGCTGACTTAGAGTCCTCTTCAGCTGATTGCAGACATTGCAGCTTGCAACAAATGGGATCTTGAAATGTTTATTCCTGTGACTGTAGGCATTTTCATGTGAGCCATTGCTTTGACAAGGAAAAAAGAAATCTCAGTTATTCCTTTCCCCCCCTAGTGACCTGATCCCACCAGCGATGCAATACTGGAAATGCGCCATAAATACTCAAAGCTGGTTTGCAAACCTGGAATAAAAGGTCTTTCCAGGAAGTTATTATCAATGACTTTAAGGAAAGGGGTCAGATCCTTACTTCCTCGCCTGCACTGGAGAACCCTGCCAGGCAGCAGCAGGCAGGTGAGGGACATCCCCTCCTGCCCTCTATGTTTTCTAACCCGTGGTCACTGTTGAATGCTGAGGATCTCCGACTCACAAAGCAGAGCTTTGTAGAAGTTGTACCTGCAGGACTTAGAGGGCAGAGCACAGAACAAAGCAAGGGCTTGTGGTGAAAGCACAGGCACGGATTCTGAAATGTCCTTCAAGCACTAATTAAAAAACCTTCAAAAAATATCCCGCTCTCACTCCCTTGCTCACACCCTTCCCTTCCCCCCCAACGCCAAAGCATCTCATTGTGTAAACTTGCTTGCTGAAGAGAAGTTAACTTGGCACTCGTCTTAAGTATTGACTATCTGTCTTCAGGGTGAGGGCTGTAAATTCTCTCTCCTAAGATCCAAGTCGATTTGTTATCAAATCAGGCATTGAGAAGCTGATTCATTGCTATTCAGCGCTATGCTGATTTATATGCAGAATGTAAAACAGATGCCTTATGTGATACATATTTATGGTGAGTGCTGTTCTAGGAAGATTTATTACGGATTCCTTTGTCGGGGTGTGCATGAGCAGAGCCATGATGACTTGTATTTCCTCTCAGCTGCCAATGCCAAACTCATTAAAAAGAGGTGTGACTATTAATATACATTGTAATACTGACAGGCTCTAATTTATAACACCCTGGCTGGCTGGAGTATTCTCCTGACTTGAGAGGTGTTTTCTGCATTTCTTCCTCTGCAGTTAAACGGTACAAATAGAGGGGTGAATGCCTCTGTGTGTGCGTGTGTGTTCCTCTCTCCTGCCTCGCTCCCCGTTTCTCCCATCCCCTCTTTGTTTTCTTGGTCATTGAGATAAAGCTTCATTCGGCTGGAAACAGCTAAATGCATGGCAGTCACTTTTTCCAGGTCAAATACACTGGGGGTTTATAACAGTGTGGAATGGCTCTTTAATGGCCCTGTAAACACATGTTAACAGTCTTATATCCAGCTCTGGCACAGTATCTCTCTAGGCTGAATAGCAATGAAGAAGTTGGAGAAGGGCACATCAGGCATTCTTGGCAGTGACCATGGCTGACAAGAGGTAGCAAAGCTAAGGAACATATGTTGTCCTATACATGGAAATCGGAAATCGTCTGCCCAAAGGGTAAAAAAAGAAGGGAAAGACACATGGCTAATAACAGGGATCTGCAGCAGATGGAGGTAGTTAATCAGGTGAAGGATGTAGGCAAAGGGAATGCTGTCTACCTAGAGAACAATGCATAGAGGGGAAAAAACGGGGAATATGACTGAGAAGCAGGAAGTTATAAGGCAAGTGTTTTTAAACCATGAAAACTCTGGCATCAGATTCCAGCCATGAAACAATGGGCAACAGAATAAATAAAATGCTTCTCTCCTGATCTAATTGATTAGATGGAGAGAAGGACTGTCCATGGTGTCGTTTTTCACCAAACACGTATCAGAAAGGGGTTTCTGAGAAAGGGTTTCCAAAAAGTTTTACAGTGGTTAATCGTCTCTTGCAACAGCATTATCTTGATTATCCATGCTATGGCAGTATGAATTCTGATGCATTATTTTTAGGAATTCTTTCAATACGTAGTAACACATGAACTGTACTGAAACCTCATGGCAGGGAGCGAAGTCATTCGGCCTCCGCATTTCTGCTTTGTAGAAATGGGCATTTGAAGTATCTTGGTAGTTGGTTTCGGTTTTTGTTGGGCCATTTGTGACACTGGGGGACTGCACATGGGTGACTCACCTCATTTGCTCTTTTTGGCAGCTGATTCCAGGCTGGACTCTTAGATACAAAACCAACTAACTAAAAAAAACCCTACACAACACCCCCTTACATACACTTTCCAGCAAATAGAATAAATGTTTCTCAGAAGGCAGACAAAAATACCAAAGCTTCTGTCTTGAAGAGCTAAACCTGAACAGATTAAATATGACAAAAATGCTGTATAAGGGTTTGTTGCCATTTTAAAGGTAGAAAAAGTAAAGCAGAGAGGTGAAATGACCAGCCTGAGATCACAGACAATTTGTCTAATGACAGTGCTAAGAAAAGAAGCCAGACTTTTTATTCTTTAATCACCAGATCATCCCTTCTGGTTATATTTAACTGTAAAATGTATTGCTAGAAACACTCCTTTGGATGACTCATGACATGCTAAGCAGACTTAAAAGCCTCAAACAAACTATAAAATCATCTGAAAAGACAAAGAGCAGAAAAAAGAAAGGAAGAAGATAAGGGATTAAAGAGGAGGAGGAAGTGATAACATCTAGGATTAATATGTTGTATATTCAACAGCAATCTAAGTTGGGTTACTGCAATATTAACCCTACTTTGCAACACCTTGGGGGAAATGCAGGAGGAGTTACTGTGCAGATTCCACCAGTCACCCATGAGCTTCTTTCAGTAACTAACACAGACTGTCTATGGAAAAGGGAACAATGTAAGCTGCATGGCACCTAATATGTGCCAGAAGTTGCTATATCTAACCCCATTAGCAGCTAGTGTGGATCAAAGCTGTGCATGGATCTGTAGCTCTTCAGGCTGCTGAATACTAGGCTTTGGTTGAAATTGCTTCTCTTCTTAAGCTGCTGGTGTTTAGCTCCATCTCCTGTGTCAAGCTCTGTGAGATGGCAAAAGTAATGCCACAGCAAAGTGAGAGAAAGCATGTCTGGAATGAATCATGAGTGAAAAAGGTCCACACCTTTCCTTTGGCTCCAACACCAAAATTATGAGAGTCCCTCCCAACCCCAAAACTAGGCAGGTAGGTTTGTGAGACAGAGCAATTGAAAGACAGCTGGACAAAGAAGGAAGAGCTCTGATTAAGGCAAGGGTATTTTTCTTGGCTTATGGAGAATGTAAGTCTTATGTACAATATATGTTTTTTAAAGATGGTATTTTAGATTGATTTGATTACCGTAGAGCTGACACATACTGCACAAAGAGAACAACAGGCAGAGAAATTCATTTATAATAACCACTAAATGAATTTTCCCAATGCTTGTTCTTTTTGCACAGTACATGTCAGCTCTATTATAATCAAATCAATTTAAAATACCTTCTTCAAAATATGTAGCAGTATTTATTACCAGCTCATACCTTTTTGATCTGAAGTATATATATATGTATATGTGTATATATATATATTTATACATTTGCATATAAAATACCTCTTTGAAAAATACAATTGTATTTATTATTAGTCTACCTTTGGATCTGAACTGTACATGTGTATATCTGTATGTGTGTATACATATATATGGAACAGGATTTTTACATATCTAAAAAGAAGAGGGAAGCAGAAAGTTTCATGTAGTGCTGATGGGACCCAGTAAGCCTTGAACCCAGGCAGAAATTCCAGAGGGAAAATTACTCCACAAGTCTTTATGCATAGCAGCAGAACGAATGCATAGCAAAGGCTGGATATCAAAGATGAGCCTAAGGAAAACTTCATTTCTCTCCTCGCAACTTATCACACCTGGGCAGGTGGATTTTGCAGGGCTCCTTACCCAGCTCTGGTTGCCTCTAAATAGCAGCACTATGACGGTGACAGAGAAATGAATTGATGCTCTGCATATGGCCCTTGTGTTTACCGCAGGCTTTCCTGCAAACGTGTTTTCAATCTGTAAAATGAAGCAGTACGGTAGCACGGTCCAGCTGGTAGCAGCAGGACTGAACATTGCAGAGCAGAAAAGTTTGGTATTATCCTACAAGCCAGAAGAGGTTCCTTTTCATCTGCTCAGTCTCCTGCAGCATGAGGACATAGAGCTAGGAATAACTCTGCCCACTCGGGCTTGGCTCACCCAGGACAGATGCTGAAATTCCTTTCTCCCAGGGTGAAGAGACAGATGTTTCATCCAATGGCTAAGGAGCACTGAGTTTTGGGTGTTTGGGGGGGGGGGGGGGGGGGGGGGGGGGGGGGGGGGGGGGGGGGGGGGGGGGGGGGGGGGGGGGGAGGGGGGGGGGGG